>CM055193.1:2117201-2182201 GCA_029224185.1 Karalla daura | reverse complement strand
ACCGTATGTGTATATGTGTGTGCATGTGTGCGTGCATGTATGTGTGTGGGTGTGTATGTGTGGATAGTGTAGACGTGATTGTGTGTCTTACCACTGGGTATATGACTGTGTGTGTGTGTATGCGTGTGTGTGTGTGTGTGTGTGTGTGTGTGTGTGTGAGCTGACCCAGTTCTGTTTATTAGCATCAGGAGGAGGGGGCAGCCGTCACTTAGAGCTTTGTGCCTGAGCAGTGAACTGTGCTCGTTCTTCAGTGACACACCATCAAGCTTCATACAGTAACATCCCTCTCTCTCTCTCTCTCTCTCTCTCTCTCTCTCTCTCTCTCTCACACACACACACACACACACACACACATACACACACTTTTCTTCCCTCATCCTTTTCGTCCTCTGCTCCCTAATATCTGTGCTCTCCAGGAAATGAACATATTCCTCCCCAGAACTCTCCCTTCCTGCTAGCGTATGTAGAATATTTAGACAAATAAATGAAATACGCCCCCCCCCAAAAAAAGACATGTATCTAGATGTACGACAAAAACTTCCTGGCTACAGTTCAATACAGCAGATCAGATGCAATATGCAAAACTGAGAAGCTGCAGGCTGCAGGAACACAGACATAAATAAAATTATCTGCAAATAAATTTATACAGAGATTGCTGGAATTGTTTTGAGGTTCCTTTGAGATTTTGATTTGAATGGTAAGATTTGGAGGAGGAATCAATGCTGAAGGTGGATCTGCAGCTCATGCACCACAGATTAAGCTTTAACTAACACTGTTAAGCTTCCATGATCGGCACTGGATTTAATGGATATGATATTTAACAAAAATGAGACAAAGACAGACAATATACAGCCAATTACTGATTACAAAATATTTAAAATAGCTTATTGTACAAACACCTGCCAATGCCCATAAATGCTGCTTTTAATTTGACGCTAGTACCTGTTCCAGTCATTTTGTAATAAAAATACAGTATGTCCTGCAACCAGAGAGCTCCCAGCAGCAACACCTGGTCTGTACTGCAGCCACATCACATCACCTGTCTACCAGAGCAGCTGTCAGGTGCAGGAAAGCAGACACAAGCACTTCCTGAGGGAAAACAGGAACACACTGCTTTAAACATTAGCTATCATCATGAGAAGCTCTTACAGGACTACAGCCACATCCTCACAACTCTGGACTGATGGCTGACATCTTGGTTTATACCTGTATGAACCTGCAGTTACATACCCCTGTGCCATCTGATAAAACCTGTACATATCACCTGTGCATATCTGATGACGCCTGATAACACCTGTACCTGTATGCACCTGCTGACCCCTGCTGGTCTAGACTTCACAGTGTCCTTCCCGGATGTTAAACCGAGGAAATGGCATCTCAGTGCAGTTTGGAAGCTGGGTACAGATTCACTTGAACTGGCTGTAATCTGCGTGTGATGGCTGACCATAGAGTTACACAGTTATTCTGCCCGCGTGTCCATGTCCTCTGTGCAGTGACAGTCACGTCTGTCAGGCCAGGAGTTGCTCTTCGTCCCAGATGTAGCGGCATCATTATTAACTGCGCCCCCTGCTGGAGAGATTACAGCATGGCCTCTCTCACGTGAAGGAGCTGAGCAGATATTAGTTCACATCATGCTCATACACAACATATCATGTGGGATACACTCGACAGGGAATGAATATTTCTCCTCGTTTTCTAATATCAACACAGAAGCTGGACGCTGGTTTCATCAGAGTCTATTTTAAAACCCCTTGCAAACCTATGATCAATCTGGTCTGCTCTGTTCCTGTACAGATCTGGCGCCCTCCAGCGCTTACCTGGTGACAACTCGTAATATTAACCAAAACTGCAAAATGTTGAACAATAATGCATGCAACAATGCAAACAGACATATGCACATGGTGTATATTTTAGACATATATCTAACATGTAATCAGTGTGTAAAATCGTATCAATATTTAATATCTAATCAATGTGCATGAAATATATTAGCCACTTAGATTCATTGACTGGAGGGAAGTCATTCCATCAACTGGATTAGATGGATCACTGGATTTTCAGTAAAAAGGTTCTGGTCCCCGGTGGTCCACTATCCAGGGTTCAAGCAACTGAAGCTTGTAATGTCTGTAATGCTTGTAATGTAATTGGTTTATTTCTCATATCTTTTCAACAAAGTCTTTTTTAGTGGCATCTGGTGGTCAAAACTCTGAAGAGCAACTTGAATCCAGGTCCTTAACCACTGTACTCCTACTTGATATTAATTAGACATTAATTAGGCCTTCCAAAACCGTCCAGGACCCTTATGTGGCTGCCCTAGGAAATGAATGTTTCATGTATTAAAGCCGCCACTATCATACCTGTGCCAAAGAAAACATCACCATCATGCTTCAACAACCACTGCCTGTAGCACCGATGCCCATCATAAGGAAGTGCTTTGAATGGCTTATAGGAAGTGCTTTGAATGCCCCCCCCCCCCCCCCCCCCCCCCCCCCCCCCCGACGCACACACACACACACACACACACACACACCCCTGCCCTGGAACCCTTCCAGTTTGCATTCAGAGCCAGACGCTCCAAAGAGGATGCAATCTGCTCTACCCTCCTCCCAGCCGTCACCCATCGGGACAAAAAGGACTCACATGTGAGAATGCTGTTCACAGACTTCAACACCATAATACCACAACAACTGATCTGCAAACTGGAAAAACTGGGTCTCAGCACCTTCCTTTCTGGTTGCTGGACTTCCTCAGCCAGAGACCACAAACACAAACCATGCACAGGAGCTCCAGAAGGCCGTGAGCTCAGTCCTCGGCTCTTCACCCTGCTCACATGTGACTGCACAGCAACCCACAGCACCAACCACCTTGTGAAGTTTGCGGACGACACACCTCAGGTAGGTCTCATCGCCAGGGGCGACCAGACATTACGGGACAGAGGTAGACCTTCTGACGATGTGGTGCAGAGACAACAACCTCCTGCCTACCACCAACGCTGCATCACTGGCTAAGAAGGCTCAGCAGCACCTCTACTTCTTGCGCAGACTAAAGGCAGGTGTCTCACCACATTTCATGACCACCTTCTGCAGAGGAACCATAGTGGGAGCTGCACTGACTACAACAGGAAAGCCCTGCAGGGCATAGTGAACACAGCCAGGAAAATCACTGGTGCACCACTCCCCTCCCTGGAAGACATATACACCACCTGCCTCACCCACAAAACTCTCACAATTGTAAGCAATGCAAGCCATCCTGCACACAATCTATTCAGCCTCCTGACCTCTGGGAGGAGCTACATGAGCCTCCGCTCCCACACCACCAGACTCACCAACAGCTCCATCCACCTGTCTGTCAGAACACTGAACTCTCTCACTTCTCTCCCATCACTCACAACCCCAGCCCCACCCACCAGGCAGCCAGGGAGCTAGGAATCAGCCCAAAAACAAAAACTCCTCAAAGAAAGAGCACTGAACTGTCATAGTCCTGCCTGTCTCTGTCACGCCATGGTGAGTCCTTGTTCTTCCCAGTACCTGATCACCTGTGACTTCCCCTGTTTCCACTGTTTTATGTTCCCCTCTGTCTGGTTTCTTTTAAGTTCTCGAAATAAACTTCCCCTTTCCTTCATTTTGTTTGTGTCAAGTCATGCATTTGGGTCCTAATTATAACTACTTAGGCATGGTCTTTCTCAGATCGCAACATGAACTCCCCCAAGAATGAATTCCAGTCTTTTCCTGGAACAGTGAGAAACATAATCTCGATTCGCTGCATGTCCAGTACATGAAAGAGAATTGACAATAAAGCTGACGTTGACTTGACTGATCTGGAACCATCTTAGTGTATTCATAAAACTTAATTGTGTGTGCGTCTATTCATACAATAAGACCACAGCAACTTTATAAACACAAGAAAATCAGGTTAATACAACATGCATAAAAATATACATCCATCCCTCAAACACATTTAATTTAATCTCTTTCTATGAGTGCTGGGATAGGCCGCAGAACCACAAGACACCGTGTGAGTAAGGAGTCCATCAGTCTTCATTTTTGTTCATCTCTTTTCTTGATAAGTTAAATCTCATATGTGTGTGAAAATCGCACAATTTGATTAAATGTGATGTGCGTGTGTGTGTCTGTGTGCATATGAATCTGTGTTGTAATGATTACGAGCCTGCTATTGAGTGACTTCAATATGAGTAATTTAAAAGTAAATCAATAGCACTGGACCCTAGAGACACAGACAATCATGATGACACACACACAAACACACACACGCAGCAATGATAGTGACAGGTGTACAGACATCATTCAGTGTGTAGTCTAAAAAGATCCTGACATGAACTGTAGTGAGTCTATATGACGTTGGGTCTGTGGGTGTGTGTTTGTGTGTGTGTGTTTGTGTGTGTTTTCCTTTGTATGCGATGGACAAAGAGAAAGACAATAGGATAATGTCCATGCATTCAGTGTTGTGTTTCTCAGAGATAAAACGTTTGGGGAGAATGGGTACAATAGGTGCTAGCATGTGTGTGATAGGTGTGTGTGTGTGTGTGTGTGTGTGTGTGTGTGTGTGTGTGTGTGTGTGTGCGTGCGATTGGGTGCGGCGGCCTGTGCATGTACATACACACAGCAATAGTTGCTGTTATAAACAGGTAACGACAAACAAACATTGCAATAATTTTGCAATAATTCAGTTCCAGTAATAATCCTGATAATTTACTTGTTGACAGAAACATGTCCCAGTTGTCTCGTTGTGCGTTTATAATACACAGAAGAGGCATATAACAAAACAAGTGCTTAAAGCAGCTTTTCTTTTAACCTTCCATGATGTGTGTGTGTGTTTGTGTATGCATGTGTGTTGCCATGGTCAGCCATGGACAGGGCAACCATGGACTGTGGGGTAGACAACGGCCAGTTGGAGGCTTGTACCCTGTAATTAACAGGGTATTTGAGAAGGAAATGATGAAAAACTATACTTCTCATAGCATGAACGAACCACAAGTTTGTCTATATTTTCTAGGGATGACGTGAAGGCTTGTATGAAAATGAGCAAATATCTCTACAAGAATGGAAAGTAAGGCCTGCAAGAAAGGCTTGGAGCAGGTTGGAAAGATAAATATTTCATAGAATTTTTAAGTATTTTCACACTCACAGTGGGAAGGAATTAGTGAAAAACTATACAACTTGCAAACATGTTGAAAAGTTTTTTTTATCTATTCTAAATTTTAAATTAATTTCTATTTCAAAGTATGACTGTCTAAAGCATGCGTGCAAAGCAATGAAAAACAGAGTGATGGATCAAGATAGCTCATAGTGTCATCATGTTATTGTTTGATCAGTTCCTCAGCACAGTACAATGACAAGGAGGAACAGTTCCTCTGCCCTTGGGCAAAACATGCATGTGCATGTGTGGGTATAAAGAAAAATCTGTGCGCATAACAATTTTGCGGGAGCGTGTGTGACTGCAGGGAAATAAATGCAAAGGCGCAGTGGAGAAGGGAGGGGAGCTGATCATATCATGGAGAACCCAAACCCCAGTCCAGTAGCATCAAATATACATAGGATAGGAGCGAGAGCCCCTGAAAGCTGTCTCGCACAGCTTTTAATGTGTGTTCACACTAAATTTAGGGTGTTTGTTTTTGGAATGTTGTGTAGCCTTGATTTGTAGAACACACAACTACTACTACTACTATTAGTAATAATAATAACAATAATAATAATAATAATAATAATAATAAAACATATGTTTTGTTCAAAGAGCACGTTGAGAACTCTCAAAGATGCTTTACAATTCTATGCTTTACAAAACCTGAGACAGAAGATCAAAGTCTCTTGGACGGTCAGTTATAGATTTCTCTTGGTCTTCAGTGGCTTTAATGAGGAAGAAAATACATGAAGAATGTAACATTCATAAAGAGAAAAGCTTTGTGGGACATTGGTGAATAGTATTCTTATAGCCCTATATATATAGATTCACTCGGAGAATGAAGAAAAATGGAACAGCTCCTTCTCTTCTCCAAGTATAAGAAAAAGTTAGTTACTACTAACTACTACAACTAAGAACAATGCGGTCATACATTACATACATTACATATGTAGTTCATTCAAACATCTGGAATCGTGGCATCTTTCACCACATAGGTAAAAATATGATACATGTACCATGTATGTGTTGTCAAGTTAATAAGAGATAACTGATCTGTAGCCTGAGCTCCATCCCATCTGTGTTCTGCAACATGTCTTGCATCATGACTTCAGCTGGGTAGTGGAAGAAAGAGACATAAAAAAACTGAGATTTTCCATGGTTTTATACTTTAGACCATTCAGTTCATTCAAACCCCAACAAAAAGGAGGCAGGTGTCCAGTGCAGTGTGTGATGGGGAGTGGATCAAATGTGTCAGTACCTGTGTGGAGGATGTCTCAGAGAGTGGGAGGATACATTTTGAGGATATATATATATATATACAGCACTTCACATTAGTGAACATCACATTACTGCCTATTACACTGCTACTGCTGTTCTGCTCTTCCCTTTGTTTGCATACACACCCACTGAGTTACCATCGTGACTGTCTTGTTTGCTCTCTCATTCCAACACTAGATCAAGGAAGCTGATCTGAAGGCGACTGGCATCAAGTAAGTATGTGTTCCTTTTAAACCTGAGTTGTTGTGTTGAGATTAAAGATGGTGAGTGGAAGGAAATGTGACAAATCAGTAACACAACTGAGGGCAAGAGCTACATAAGTCAGCTGATTGTAACTACTTTCTTTTTATATTTGATTTTGCACAGGTACCTTGGAGAGCACCTGCAGATCCTACACAGCCTACAGACTCAGAGGCAGATGGCAGCACAGCAAAGCACCGTAAGAGTTAAAAGATAAAATAGAATCAAAGAGGAGGACAAGGATGTGTGATAATCACTACATGAAGGACAAGATTGTTCTCTTCTTTTCACTTTCTTATCTTTTGCTTAGTGCACTTTAAAAACACATTGTTTAAAAATTGAAAAATAATACAACTCTTACCAGCCCTGGGCCTGGCTGGTTTTATTTAAAATTTTAAATGCAACTTTAATAGAAACTGTTAGTCGGACAAAGTACAGTGCCGTTTCTGTCGATGTAATCATCCAGTGTAATACAAATGTAAGCATAGTGTAGAAATGAATCATGACCATCAAACAGAACAACTAAATCCTTATTACTGTCTCAGTTCATAGGTCTTGATGGCAATCTAATTAGAGGATGTCAGGATGTTGTGCAGATTTCTCTTACATCTGTTACATCTGCTCATCAGAACTCTACTCCTTGTTAATTTTAACCCTTCATTACTATCATAGAGTTGTGTCTCACTGCCATGACCCTCTGGGCTGCTCCAGGCCTGTCTTGTTGTATTTTCCTGTTGTTAAAACTCTGCTGTTGCTTTGAAGTGAGTCAGCTGTAACACAGGTCTCTTCTGTGTTTTCTGCCTGGTTTGCTTTCCTTCTGACAGGTGTTTAATGATCCCATCCATGGGCTCATTGAGTTACACCCTCTCCTCATGAGAATCGTTAACACGCCTCAATTCCAGAGGCTGAGAAACATCAAGCAGCTCGGAGGGAAGTTCTTTGTCTATCCTGGGGCCATGCACAGCCGCTTTGAACACAGCCTCGGGTATGTCCTCAGTCTGGAGGGATTTGAGTAGATTACCCATCATGTATTTGCATGGCTGTTGGGTACACATCTAACGTTCATGTGTAATTAATGAAACCACAATAATGGAACAGGGTGACATTTGTGTTCTGTGTCTTGTGGTGTGTGCAGGGTGGCGTTCCTAGCAGGGCAACTTGTTGAGTCACTGAGACAGAAGCAGCCAGACCTGGGCATCACTCCTGCAGATGTGCTGTGTGTGAAAATCGCAGGGCTCTGCCATGACCTGGGTGAGTGTTCACATGCAGACAATCCTGCTCTCATATTACTTGATTGTATGTGGTCACGAGTGAGAATGAGATGAAAAAGATTGTTGTTTATTTACTGATTCTATTGTACATTCAAAAAAACTTTCATTTCATGTGCACACCAACATCTTCAAGGACACGGCCCATTCTCTCACATGTTTGATGGGGAGTTCATCCCAAATGTGTATCCAGACTGCGAGTGGAGGGTAAGAAATAATATTTGTTCATATTTCTCTTATCACTAATGAGAGAGTCGATGGTCATCATGTTGTTGATGTCTCAGTAATGAATCAGTCAAAAATGATTTGGCAGTCAGACATCTGTTGATCCTGTCTCTGATCCTGTTGAATTGTCATTCAAAACCTTTATATGTAAAGTTATTTTCATAAAAATATCAGTGGAGGGCTGATCACGTCACTGCACCATTTTGAATGAGTTTCTAATGTGATAATCCCTCTCGGTTGGCCTAACAGGCTGTTGTGCTTTCATTTTCTATTTGTGGCCACCCTCATCCTTGTGTTTTGTATAAACTGAGGTGTCTGCTTCTGTTGCAGCATGAGAGGGCCTCTGTCAAGATGTTTAACTACCTGCTGGACGCCAACGATCTGAGGCCAGTGATGAGAGGCTACGGCCTGACACGGCCACGGGACATCACCTTCATCAGGGAAATGATTGCAGGGCCTGAGGAAGCTAATGCACCTCAAGGCCAGGAGGTGCTGAGTTCTGTCAAAAAAAAAAAATTGCCATAATATTTGCTCCAACACTTGGGCAAGCTTACTTTATCTTGGTGGCAAAAATGTGCTTAATTTCATCTTAACTTTATTTAAGATGCCAAATTATGCCAACGTTATCTCAAGACTGTGATGAACTCAACATGCAGCATCAGTCCTTAAAAGTCTTTTGCTCTCTCAAATGTTCCCCTTGTGTCTTGTCTTCAGTGGCCATATACAGGTCGTGGAGAAGAGAAGTCCTTCCTCTATGAGATTGTGGCCAACAAAAGAAATGGCATCGATGTGGACAAGTGGGACTATTTTGCCAGGTGGAACTTGTTAATTTAGTCAATTCAATGAATGATCTTGATGTTTTTTTTCCACTAATCCATCTTCCATCTACAAATTCTCTTCCTCCACAGGGACTGTTATTACCTGGGCATCCAGAACAACTTTCACCAGCGTGCACTGATGGTAGCCAGGGTGATTGAGGTTGACGGGCAGAAGCAGATCTGCTTTCGAGATAAGGTGCCTGTTGACGAATCCCTCCCCCCTTTTAATTCAATCCTGTTCAGGTGATTTAGCTGATACTGAAATCCAACTTCCGTTCTCCTTTAACAGGAAGTGGACAATCTGTATGACATGTTTGAGACGAGGAACTGCCTCCACAGAAAAGCCTGCCAGCACAGAGTGGGCAACTGCGTTGACTTCATGTGAGTAGCTTCGTCTTGTTATCATCACACACATTAAAGTGTTCTTCAGAGTAATGCTCACTGTGTGTCTCTCCAGGATCACAGATGCCCTTTTAAAAGCAAATGACCACATCAAGATCAGAGGTACAGGAGGTAACATGTTGAGACTGTCAGAGACCATCAATGACATGGAGGCCTACACCAACCTGACAGGTTTGTAACTGCAGCGTTGAGAGCTTGGCTGTTAAAGTGAAGATGCAGGAAGACAGAAACAGAAGCATTTACCTTACAGTTACTGTAAGCTCAGTTTTACTTCCATCCGTGTTTTCATGTAGTGAAGGCTTAATTGCATAAAATTTGTTGCTCCACCACAGAGGTTCAAAACTTTATCCAAACTAAGTGGTAACTGGAGCTGTATAGCTAAAGAGCATATGTACATCCATTCTTCTTAGTTGAGACATAACCAAAGGAGGAAAAAGATAATGAGAGAAAGTGAGAGAGACCCAGGAGTGCATACATCCAGATACATAACACTTTGACTGACATCGTCTCTGTGTGGTAGATCAAGTGTTTGAACAGATACTGCACTCCTCTGAGAATGAGCTGGCCGAGGCCAGAGAGATCCTACAGAACATCATCAGTCGACGCTTTTATAAGTGTTTGGACCAAACTCAGACCAAAAATGCCATTGATGCCACCCAGGTGTGTGTTTCAGATACACAGTTAAGCTGCTGTCTCTACATCTACCTTTGTGTTATTTGCAAAGTAATATCTATAGCTTCCAGATGTGCACAGTGTTTCTCATGATATTATTTTGGGCTGCTCTATGTCATATGTGAATGCACCACAGTTGTTATGCCACCCATGCGACATAACATCATTTTATCATTTCATAATGAAATAGGTTTAAAAGAAGGTCAATACATAGGACTAAAATGCATGCATAGGACTTTTGCAGCTTTTCTGGAGATGCCTGTTTGCCTGATCAAAATGTGATGGTATTGTGCATCAAAACTAATAGAAGCACCACACTAGTAAAGTACCAGATAGAACCATTGAATCTTTGACATTCTGGCTCAGTCAGAAGAGTCAGTAGTGAGTTAAATACTGACATATCACTTTCAGAATTTTAGAAATTGTACCACTGATAAAATGATTGTTGCATGCGTCCAAATTTCAAGTAGCTCATGTGAAATCTAATTAATCCTTTTCGTATTGTTATCATGTAACATAAGTGTCACTATAATGGATCACCTCTCATCTAATATTCCCGCTAAAATTTCTTTCTTTGTCCATCAGGAGAACATTACTACATCTTGGAGAGATGAGGTGACTGAGAACGGACTGAATCCAGACGACTTCAAAGTCAGCGTGAGTATTTAATCAAATTACTTCAAAATGCTTTGGGCATTGTCTTCCCACAGATCGAATCATCTTTTCTTAACTTCCATTATATTATTAAGCATGACATTAACTTTAATCCTTGGCTTTTTAGGTTGTTACACTGGACTATGGGAGCAAGGAGAACAATCCCATTGACAATGTGCGTTTCTATAGCAAGCGTGACCCAAACAGAGCCTTCCCCATCAACCCCAACCAGGTAAGAGGAACAAAAAGGTGCCAAATTTAAATCTCAATAAGATTTATCACTCAAACGAAACACTTTTCTGCTGTCATTTCATCAGGTGTCAAAACTTCTGCCAGCGCGATTTTGTAAGAAGCTGGTCAGAGTCTACTGCAAGAAGACAGACGAAGCCAGTTTGAATGCAGCCCAGATGCTCTTTGACTTGTGGTGCCAAGACAATGACCTCGTAAAACCTCTGGTAACTCTTCTAATGTTGATGGTTAATTTGTGGATTTCCACTGTCTCTCTAACTCAAAGCATGAGGGACAAGATAAATAGATGGAGCATGGAAGGACAGATGGGAGGAGATTCAAGTTAAGCACTTCTGGTACCAGATTACAAAATGTAAAAAGCGGACAGGCTGAAATACTTACAGGTAGCACAGAGATGTCCATTTCTCAGTTGTTGTGTTTTTATCCTCACACAGAATTGATGCGTGAACGAGAACGATGGCTGCACTGCTGAAACAAACAGCATGGACAACGCTGGAAATGAGAGTGATAACCTGACTTTTCAAACTGACAGATGCTCTTGTGTTTTACATTTGTGGTTAGAGTTGGTTCTATTTATCTATGAGCTGAGTGTGTTGATTAGCTCAGCAAACTATTCAAGCTTTCCATGTGATTTACTGCTTATTATCAGAGATCAGTTCAGTAAGATTTGACCAGATAGCTGTGCTGAGGGCTTTTCCAGAGGTCACTAATCACACAGCCATTAAATTTTCTTTTCATAATCAAGGGTTCATTTCAGACTCTCTCTCCGTTTGGGGTATGTAATCTGCTGTCACTTGTCATCTTAGTTATTTAATATACACAATATATCTCAAGGCAGTGTGCTTTAAAGGTGTGTTTCAGGCCATTCTTTCATTCTTCTTTTCAAAAGAATTACAACCATTTTCTCACAAATATTTAGGGAGAGCTCTTGTAAATTGCTCCTCCATTGGTTTTATTTTTCAGAGGTGTTTCCTGGTTTTTGTGTGTTATACAATAGTACAGTACATGTTCAGTACAATAGTAACTCAGCAGCTTACAGCTTGATACAGCTTGATGAACTTGCTTTATTGGTGAGAGGATTTTATTGTTTCTTGTGTTAGAATAATTTTACTGTAACAATGTAGAGGAAAGGGGTTTGAGTGTTCTATTGCATGTATAAAATGTTTGAAAGCAGTTTGGAAATAAAACTCTTTCTCACAGCTTTGTCTTCATGTCTTCATGGTGGTTGAACACTAGGGGGCAGCAGGATCAGCAGTGGGACCATAGATTGATCCATCCATCCACTATCTCACCCATTTCATACCAGGTGGGTTGTTGAGGTCTGCTGGTCTCCAGTGGACATAAAGTCAAGCCACAGAATACACTGAATGCCCATTGCAGGGCACACACACACACACACACACACACACACACACACACACACACACACACACACACACACACATACACACACACAAACGCAAATACACACACCATTTACTTTCAGACTCACATCTTTGGAGTCTGTAGTCGAACTTGATGTTTTGATTTTTTTACATGTTTGTGGAATATTGCGAGGAGGAACCCTTTAGAAAACCTAAGGATGCACAGGAACATGCAAACTTCAAATTAAAAGGGTTTGACTGAGGATCTAACCCAGTGAGAGCACTAACCACTGAGAATGCCTCAACTAGCTCAACTAGCAAACTGAGATATACGATCATCCATTTGGAAACTCAGCGAAATCAAAGCTGTTAAAACCAGTGTGAGTTGTGAAACAATTATTGAATGATTTCATGATTGAAAATGATGTTTTTTTACTTTGTATTGTAGCCAGAGCTTTTTGGAGTCGGCCGTAGTGGATTGCACATGGCTTCACTAGAAGCCTGTTATCTTTTCATTGGTCAGTGGAAGTGAAAGTAAAACAATAATGCTTCCAGAGACACACTCAGGCTGTGTCCGAAACCACCCCCTAACCCCTAATCCCTAACCCCTATATAGTGCACTACATGTAGTGCACTATATACATGTAGTGCACTATATAGTGCCCTCACTATATAGTGCACTACATGTAGTGCACTATATAGTGCCCTCACTATATAGTGCACTACATGTAGTGTAGTGCACTACTATATACTATATACACACTATATAGTGCACTACATGTAGTGCACTATATAGTGCCCTCACTTGCCGACAAATACTGTCGGACACTCGTTTGGAGTCACAGAGATGACGTCACTAACCGTTGCATTATACGTGCCAAATTGGCAGAAAATGCAAAAACTTTAGTAATTGACTTGCATTCATTGTATTAATATAACCATTCACATTCCACAAATTCATTAAAGGGTAATTTACTTCTATCTGTACAGCAGCTGCTGTGCCAAGTCTGCTATTGTCTCGCTCTCTTCTGTTGACGTATTACACAACCTGGATACCGGACTAAATACCGGCCTATTCATTCCTATCCATGCTCCCTTCCCGCTGTCCGACCGCAGAGCATGATGGGATATAGGGCTCCAGCTAGTGACCATCCGATGTACACTTGGAATCAAGGTGCATTGTGGGATACATTAAGTGCCCTTAATCTCGTTCACTAGACATTCGGACACTACTTAAAATGGCGTCCACCCGATTAAGGGCCCTATATAGGAGTTAGGGAGTGGTTTTGGACACAGCCTCAGCCTGTGTGTGTGTGTGTGTGTGTGTGTGTGTGTGTGTGTGCGTAGGTCAGTGCATGTGTGTTGCCATGGATACCAGCATGTGGGCCGTGGGGTAGACAAAGGTGGACTGGAGGCTCAAAACATGGACAGACCACAGGTTTGTCTATATTTCAAGGTCCAAATGAAGTTTTTATTTTAAAGTATGGCTATGCACTCAATCGTTATTTGATGGTGAAGTACTTCACTTTTCCTATCCATCGTCGAGATGTCCAGGGAAGGAGGGAGGTGTCTGCCCCTCCTGAAGTCCATGATCATCTCCATGGTCTTCATCACGTTGATGGAAGTTGTAGTCTCTCCAACAACCCTCCACGTGTTCCTCCTCCTGCCTGTAGTTGGACTCGTCATTGTTGGTGATGTGTCCAACCACAACCATGTCATCTGCAAACTTCACAATCAGACAGCTTGGATGTCTCGCTGAGCAGTCGTATGAGAGCAGGGTGAGCAGGCAGGGGCTCAGCACACAGCCCTGGGGGCTGGGGGAGTCCAAGTGCAGGTAGGAAGTTTCTGGATCAGAGCCTGCGGTATATTCATGGTGAAGGGCTGAAGTGAAGTCCACAAAGAACAGGTGAACATAGGAATCCTTGTTCTATAAGTGGGTGAGAGATGTGAGGACCGCAGAGGCAATTGCGTCCTCTGTGGATCAGTTGCTGCTGTAAGCATACTGGTGTGGGTCCACAGTGACAGTGGTCTCTCAAAACATTTCATGACTATCGAGGTGAGGGCTACTGGCCGATGGATGGGGGATGGGGACCACCGCCTGTTGAGAGAGGTGTGAAAGATGTCGTCAGCACCTCGGTGAGCTGGTGTGCATGACCTTTCAGCCTTTCAGCACCCGTCCATGGATGTTGTTGGACTGCATGTACTCTGTACACAGTACGTGTCCACTGTGTAAACTGTGGCTTGGAGCATGTCACAAAGAGAAATATTTCATAGAATTTCATTAAAACATTTTCATACTGACAATGAAAAGGAATAAATGAAAAACTTAACATGTTGAAAACAACAACAAGTTTTCTTCCGTTTTAATGTTTGAATGTACTTTCTAGTTCAAAGTGTGGCTGTCTAAAGTATGTGCTAAGCAATGAAACAAGAGTAATGGAACAAGAACAAAATCATAATTGTGTTATCTTCTTCCTGAGTTTCATCAGTACCACAGCACACTGATAAGTTGTACCAGTACCAACTGGAATGATGAAATGCAGGTTTTCAGCTGACCTGACCAGCGATTACAAACACTGTGAACACAGCCTCAGGTATGTTGTCAGTTTAGGGGGATTTGATTAGATTTTATTTTACCCATCATGTAGCAACATGGCTGTTACACATCTAAAGCAATAAAACAACAGTGATGGAACAAGATAAACAACATTCTCATCATGATTTTCATATTATGGTAAACTGCAGTTCAACATCCGAGGGCAGGGTGACATTTTAGTTTTGTCTCTTATGGTCGTCTTATGGTCAGCAGGGTGGCTTTCCTGGCAGGACAACTTGTCCAGTCACTGAGAGAGAAACAAAAGAGAAAAAAGAGAAAGAAGACAAAAAAGAGAAAGACAAAAAAGAGGGGCAGAAAGAGCCAAACATTGATGAAAGAGATGTGCTGTGTGTGATGATCGCAAGGCTCTTCCGTGACCTGGGTGAGTGTTCGCGTGCAGATATTCCTGCCCTCTCCTCATCAAAATCGCTAACACGCCTCAATTCCAGAGGCTGAGATACCTCAAGCAGCTCGGAGGGACATACTTTGTCTATCCTGGGGCCATGCACAGCCGCTTTGAACACAGCCTCGGGTATGTCCTCACTTTAGAGATCTGAATACCTTTTAGATTACCCAGCATGTATCAACATGGCTATTACTCGTCAAAAGCAATGAATCAACAGTGATGGAACAAGAAAAACAATATTATCATCATGATTTTCACGTTATTGTAATCTAAACTTTTTGTTCTGTGTCTCATGGTGTGTGCAGGGTGGCTTTCCTGGCAGGACAACTTGTCCAGTCACTGAGAGAGAAGCAGCCAGAGCTAAAGATTGATGATAGAGATGTGCTGTGTGTGATGATCGCAGGGCTCTGCCACGACCTGGGTGAGTGTTCACATGCAGATATTCCTGCTCTCACATTGTTTGATGGGGTGTGGTCATGGGTGGGAATCAAATGAAAAGGATTGTTTATTTACTGATTCTATCGTACATTCAATAAAAACTTTGTGTGCACACCAACATCTTCAAGGACACGGCCCATTCTCTCACATGTTTGATGGGGAGTTCATCCCTGAAGAAAGAAAAAGAAGCAAGAAGAAGCAAGAAGAAGGAGTACTCCAAGCAGAAGGCTCTAAGCAGGAAAAGTGGAAGGTAATACAAATATTATTTACATGTCTTTCATCACTTATGACAGAACTGATGGCTAACAGTCTCAGTAATGAGTCACCCAAAAACGATTTGCCAGTCAAACACCTGTTGATCTTGTTTTTAACTTTAAGCAGCATCTTACAATCTGACACAAGTCTCCATCATTCAAGACATCTGTATATAAAGTCATTGTCACTAAAACATCAGTGGAGGGCCTGCTCAGCATGGAGGCATTAGATAACTAATCATTAGATAACTAATCATTAGATAACTAATCATGTTAGATACCTGGCATCTGACCAAGACTGAGACAAGTTGTTCAATTCTCACTTTTTTTTTTTCCATTTGTGGCCACTCTCATCCTTGTGTTTTGTGTAATCTGAAGCGTCTGTTTCTGTTGCAGCATGAGGATGGCTCTCTCATGATGTTTGACCACCTGCTGGAGGCCAACAATCTGAGGCCAGAGATGGAGGAGTACGGCCTGCGACTGGAAGAGGACATCACCTTCATCAAGGAACTGATTGTTGGAGTGCAGCCAGGCCAGAAGGTGCTGAGTTCTGTCAAAAATAAAAACCACTGTTTGTGAAATCAGTTGGTAGCGAGGGCAACACTCGTTGTCGGACCTTCTTCATCTTTGTGGCAAATGTCTAATACATGTTCATAGTTTACACTTCAGCTTCAACTTAATGCCAAATCATAACAATGTTCTCTCAAGACTGTAATGAACTCAACATGCAGCATCGTACCTTAAAATCTTTCGTTTTCTTAAACATTTCCCCTTGTGTCTTGTCTTCAGTGGCCATGTAGAGGTCGTGGAGAAGAGAAGTCCTTCCTCTATGAGATTGTGGCCAACAAAAGAAATGGCATCGATGTGGACAAGTGGGACTATTTTGCCAGGTGGAACTTGTGACTTTAGTGCAGTACATTTCTGAATGATCTTGATGTTTTTTCCACTCATCTTGCCTACATATTCTCCACAGGGACTGTCATTACCTGGGCATCCAGAACAACTTTGACTACCAGCGTGCCCTGAAGGTAGCCAGGGTGATTGAGGTTAAGGAGGAGGACAAGAAGATGAAGCAGAAGTGGACACGGAAGCAGATCTGCTTTCGAGATAAGGTGCCTGTCGACGAGTCCTTCCCTCCTTTTAATTCAATCCAATCTGTTCAGGTGATTTAGCTGACACTGATATCCAACTTCCTGTCTCCTTTAACAGGAAGTGGACAATCTGTATGACATGTTTGAGACGAGGAGCTGCCTCCACAGAAAAGCCTACCAGCACAGAGTGGTCAACTGCATAGAGTTCATGTGAGTAGCATTGTCTGGTTATCATGCACAATAATATGTTCTGCAGAGTGATGCTAACTGTGTCTCTCCAGGATCACAGATGCCTTTTTAGAAGCAAATAGAAAGTTAAGACTCTCAGAGGCCATAAATGACATGGAGGCCTACACCAAGCTGACAGGTTTGTAACTGCATGTGGTGAAAGCTTATTGTCATGGTGTAATCAATCAAACCTCTGTGATGTCAACCATTCGGCCTGTGACAAACTACTGTACTGTCAATCAAAAAGATGTCACAACCTTTCCAGGTGACCATTAAAGGGCCTGCACACACCTGTCCCTGTCCTTTTTACACTGATTGAACATGGTGGTCCCAGCCTCCTGAGAGGCTGGGACCACCAGGGACATGACCACAAACATGTTGAATCGCATTGCCTCTCACACAAAATGAAAGTGTGAGTATGGCATCACCTGTAGTCTGATCTGTGTATTCATGAGCAACAGACCAAGCTGATGGAGACTGACTGAAAGTCAATGTCTGTCGGTGTCTCCAGGCAGGTGTTTATTACTGTTTACACAAAGATTTTGGATTGTTGGTTTCATCAAAGGTGCCTTCAAAACATTTTCCTAACCAAGTGGTAACAGGAGCAATGCAGCTATAGAGCATGTGCATATCCATTCTTATATGTTTGAGACATAATCAGAGGGATAAGTCAGGGGTACATACAGTCCCATTTCACCAGAAACTTCACCAAACCTCTGCCTCTCAGTCGTGTGTCTTCATTGACTCGTGGAACCAAATAGAGGCAAGATCCTGCAAAAGGTTCTAGAGAATTATTATTGGAGGGGGGATATAGTATAGTTTACATCACACTTATATTTAATGAGAAATAGACTAGTCATACAGACTAGTCAGAAATAGTCATATTTAACAAAGCAAAATTAAAAATGTTTTGTAATGAGTGGATGTTGTTGAACATGCTTTACCCATTTAATAACAAACAAACATTTTCTTATTTTCTCTGACCTCATTCTGACTGACATCGTCTCTGTGTGGTAGATCAAGTGTTTGAGCAGATACTGTACTCCACTGAGGAGGAGCTGGCCAAGGCCAGAGAGATCATACAGAACATCGTCAGTCGACGCCTCTACAAGTGTTTGGGCCAAACCCAGGCCAGAGACACCATCGATGCCACCAAGGTGTGTGTTTCAGAAACATAGTTAAGTTGTTGTCACCACATCTATCTTGTGTCAGTTGCAAAGTAATCTCCACAGCTTCCTGATGTGCGTAATGTTTTTCACGGTATTATTTTCAGCTGCTCAACAACATAATGGAATGTGCATTTGAGTTGTTATGGCATCCAAATAATAAATCATTTCCATGTAGGTATTATTAATGGAATAATTTTTGTTTGAAACAAGGTCAACATATAAGGCTAAAGGTTGTTTTAACATAATGTCTTCAAAACTAATAGAAGCACCACACTATCAAAGAACCAGATAGAACCACTGAATCCTTGACATTATGGCTCAGTCAGAATAGTCAGTAGTGAGTTCACTATTGACTGATCATTTCAGACTTTTAGAAATTGAACCACTGATAAAATGATTATTGCATGCGTCCATATTTCAAGTAGCTCATGTAAAACCACTTTTGCTCTTTGTCCTTTAGGAGAAAATTACTGAGTCCTGGAATAAAAAGTTTCCTAAGGATGGACTGAATACAGACGACTTCAAAGTCGACGTGAGTTTTTAATCAAATTACTTCAAAATCAAAAGCATGGCCTTCCCATACATCGTTAAGCATCAAATTAGAATCAATACTTGGTCCTTTAAGGTCGTTACACTGGACTATGGGAGCAAGAAAGAGAATCCCATCGACAATGTGCGTTTCTATAGCAAGCGTGACCCAAACAAAGCCTTCTCCATTAACCTAAACCAGGTAAGAGGAACAAAAAGGTGCCAAACTCAAATCTCGGCTTGACAGCTCCATCACTGGAGCTGTCTCAGATTCATACCTGAAATGAAACCCTTTGCTGCTGTCATCCTCTTCAGGCGTCAAAACTTCTGCCAGGACAGTTTTGTAAGAAGCTGGTCAGAGTCTACTGGAAGGAGATTGATAAAAGCACTTCGGATGAAGAAAAGAAGGACTACAAGGAGAAGTTGGGAAAAGTTGAGATGTTCTTTAAACAGTGGTGCAAAAACAATGACCTCGTAGAGCCTCTGGTAAGTTTTAATGTTGATGGTTAATTTGTGGATTGACAGATAAACAGATGGGAGGAGATTCAAGTTTAGCACTTTTGATACCAGATTACAAAATGCTAGCTGGGAACAGGATGAAATAATTATAGGTAACACTGATGTCCACTGCTCAGTTGTTTCTTTTCTATCTTCAGAAACCACAGGACGGAGACGAGAACAAGAAAGACGGCTGTGGTGAAACAAGCAGCATAGACAACGCTGGAAGCAGTGAACAAAGAGAGTGATAACTTGACTTTTCAAGCTTAGGTTTTCATTTGGTGGTTAGAGTTGGTTTATCTCCTAGCTGAGTGTGTTGATTAGCTCAGCAAACTATTCAAGCTTTCCATGTGATTCACTGCTTATTATCAGAGATCAGTTCAGTAAGATTTGACCAGATAGCTGTGCTGAGGGCTTTTCCAGAGGTCTCTAGTCACACAGCCATTAAATTATCTTTTTATAATCAAGGGTTCATTTTAGACTCTCTCTCCGTTTGGGGTGTGTAATCTGCTGTCACTTGTCATCTTGGTTATTTAATATACACAATATATCTCAAGGCAGTGTGTTTTAAAGGTGTGTTTCAGGCCATTCTTTCATTCTTCTTTCAAAAAGAATTACAACCATTTTCTGGCAAATATTTAGGGAGAGCTCTTGTAAATTGCTCTTCCATTGGTTTGATTTTTCAGAGGTGTTTCCTGGTTTTTGTGTGTTATACAATAGTACAGTAGATGTTCAGTACAATAGAAACTCCGCTTGATCACAGTCTTCCACCTCAGATATGTGCAGCATTTAATGGCTCTACTGAATGTTAAATACTCTCTCATACTCTACCAAACTGATACAACTTGATGAACTTGCTTTACTGGTGAGAGGTTTTTACTGCTTTTTGTGTGTGAATGCTGAAGAAAGGGAATTGAGTGCTTTATTGCATGTGAAAATGTTTGAAAGCAGTTTGAAAATAAAACTCTTTCTCACAGCTTTGTCTTTATGGGGTGGTTGAACACCAGGGGGCAGCAAGATCATCCATGGGACCACCAGGGCAGTCACATCGTAGTATAGTAGCATAGCAAACTGGAGCGCATTGAGGATGATTGACAGCCATACAGCCAATCACAGCCATTTGACTGCAGCCACTGGTCCCGCCCAGGACAGTAAACAGCTACATGCTAACGCGGAGCCGTCGTCACACATCAAACTTCTTCTGACTTCTTTTTCAAGTCAGGTTGTCATGAAGTTGATTTATGAGACTTATAAACAGAAAGTTAGCTGGCAACCCATACAAACACCAATTCAGTTTCATTGTAGTACATACTGTATTCTTGCATTAATGCCATGTCGATGATTAGTTACGTAACTGAAGGCTATTTGTTGGCACTTAAAACCTTGTTTTCAATGAAGAAAATCCCCTGCATCAACTCATCTCTGTTACTGCTTTCAGAAACTAGAAAAGTATGACATACGGTAGGATGAAGGGTGAAATCGGAAACACAAACTGGTCGAACGGGAAACCAACCCATACAGGAATCAGAATGGTCAGGACAGGAACGAAGCACGACACGAGCAGAACAGGAGGCACGGAGACTGCAGGCAAGATGCAGGCACGGTCGGGTAATTGACTCACAGCGCAGGTGAGTTTAAATACCCAGCTGATGAATCAGCTGCCAGCCAATAGGGACACAGCAAGAACAAAACAGGAGGAACAGAGCGAGGGGAGGAGCACAGGTGCAGAGAACAGACAAAAGGATGACAGAACCCCCCCTCTAGTGATGGCTTCCAACATCCCAACGCAACAAGAAAACACAACTAGACATCATCGGTCCAATACATTTCACTTTCCCTCATTTCAGAACCCTCCAGGGGAAAGAGTCAGAGTCAATATTAGAGTCTATCTCCGCCGAAGCCGGGTGGGTGGTGGGATGAGTTTGCATCGAAGCAGGCAACCGGAGTCGGACAGCCACAGGATTAATCCCCTTGTCCACGGGGAATGGACCGATGAACTATTATGGGACTTGACTTTCAGGGGCAGGTCCCGAGACAACAACCAGACTGTTTGCCCCTTCTGGTATACAGGTATACTGGTATACTGGTATACAACTTGACTCAGCTGCCTCCTCCTGGACCTGGAACAGGTCGTCTCCCCATCATTTTTATGGTGTGTAAACCAGCGCCCCTCTAAAGGTTATGTGGTGATGGAGCGTTGAAAACGGGGCATAACACTCTCTCGTAAGTTTTTTTCACCAAGGGAAGCCAACTCAGCTTGGCTTCCCTTGGTGAAAAAAACTGGAGAAAATGAGCATCATTGACAGCAGCCGTGACAGGCCGGGCTGTCTGACTACACGTCTGGTGTGCTGTTTATAGCCACTGTGGTACTGGGTGGTTGTGTTACTGCAGAATGAACATTTACATTACATACATTATTACATATATAAACAATAATGAAAATTGAAAAGCATTTGCGCGTCTCCCATTGAGCGTACAAGTCTTGTTTGACGTGGATGTAAAACTGTATGGCTTCTGTTTGAGTGTGTGAATAAATTCACGTCTTTCCAATATCAAATGTGTGCTGTGCATTTAATAGCTGCTTGTGCTTTTCGGAAGGTGGTTGCATAAATTAACAAGATGTTTAACAGGAGTGTTTGTGTGTACAGCTGTGACAGTGAATGAACCAAAACTCGCCTCTGCGCTCTCAGGTGGCTGCTGTTTGTCGTTCGAGGAAGAGAGAGAGAGACAGAGAGAGAGAGAGAGACAGAGAGAGAGAGAGAGACAGAGAGAGAGAGAGAGACAGAGAGAGAGAGAGCGCATCGTGCTTTCAGTGTCTGTTAGGTAACAAGCTGTGTAAATCCTGGTAAATGATGCTGGGCGCTCTAATTATCCGACTACATGAATCAGCAACATACGATTTGCTGCCCCCACCCCCTAAAATGTACTTCACTTGGCTTTCTCAGAAATTCTCCCCACACCACGCCACTGCCTTTAAAGACACGAAATGGCATCACTTGCTGAATCTATTGACGATAGTCATAACAGCTGTATTCCCCGTTGATAATGGTAGCCCAGTAACAAAATCAAAGGAGACATGCAACCACGGACGACGAGGAATAGGGAGTGGATGCAACAACCCCACTGGAGCCTGATTAGATGTGTTCTGCTGGCATAATCGCTGACACCTTTCTTTTAAGATGGTCACCAGAACCTCTGTGAAACAGCAAAAATAGATCGCTGCGAACCCGGTTGACAAAACAACTTGGAATCGTGTCCCCATCGCAAGACCGAAGTTCAGGAGGAACGAACAGTTTACCCTCAGGACAAGAACCCGCTACCTCCCCCTAAAGCCTGAAGAACCTTCTGTTCCACCCCCCAGGTAACAGCACCCACAACCAATGAAGAGGGAAGGATAGTGTCATTCCTCTTGCTAGCATCCTTCAAATGCACTGGAAAGAGCATCAGGCTTAGTACTTCTGGACTCGGGTCGATAAGATAACACAAAAAGAAACCTATCAAAAAAAGAGACCAACAAGCCTGTCGAGCGTTGAGCCTCTTAGCTGATCGCAGGTTTTCTAAATTCTTGTGATCGCTCCAAACGATCGGTCCAGAGGGTACCTGTTTTTAATGGTAATGTCATTTAGACCACAGTAGTCAATGCAGGGGCGGAGAGAACCGTCCTTCTTCTTCACGAAAAAGAAACTAGCTCCAGCAGGAGATGAAGAAGGTCAAATCAGCCCAGCAGCCAGAGATGACTAGTGAGGCCATGGAGACTTATGCAAGTCTCCATGGCCTCACCTTCAGGTGCAGAGAGAGAGTAGTGGCGACCCGACTCCCAGGTGGCACCGCTCGATTCACAGTCATAACGTCTGTGGGGTAGAAGCCATGTACCCCTGCCTTCATCTAAGTTTTCTTCCATTTTAATGTTTGAATGTACTTTCTAGTTCAAAGTGTGGCTGTCTAAAGTATGTGTGCTAAGCAATGAAACCAGAGTAATGGAACAAGAACAAAATCATAATTGTGTTATCTTCTTCCTGAGTTTCATCAGTACCACAGCACACTGATAAGTTGTACCAGTTCCAACTGGAATGATGAAATGCAGGTTTTCAGCTGACCTGACCAGCGATTACAAACACTGTGAACACAGCCTCAGGTATGTTGTCAGTTTAGGGGGATTTGGCAGATATTCCTGCTCTCACACAATTTGTTTTATTTGCTGATTCTATTGTACATTCAATAAAACCAACATCTGCAAAGACACGACCCATTCCCTCACATGTTTGATCAGGAGTTCATCCTGTGTGAAGGCTTCAAGCAGGTGAAGTGGAAGGTAATAAACCATGTGATTAATGTTTCTCTTACCAGAGGAGATGGCAAACAAAGGCATCATGTTGATTACGTTCCTGTAATGAGGCACCCAGAAGTATTTTGGCAGTCAAACATCTGTTGATCCTGTTCTGGTAACTTTAAAGGGCATCCTCACCTATTAGATAATTATCATGTTAGAGAGCTTGCTTCTGACAAAGACAGACTGTGAGAATCCTTTTCTCTTCGCCGAACAAGCTGTTGTGCTTTCACTTTCTATTTGTGGACACTCTCATCCTTGTATTTTGTGTAATCTGAGGTGTCAGATTACACAGGTGAGGTATTCATGACAGATAACTGATCTGTAGCTCCATCTCATCTGTGTTCTGCAACATGTCTTGCATCATGACCTCTGTGCAAAGCCAAGTCAGCTGTGTTAGTGGAAGGGGAAACCAGGGTAAAACCAGGGTTTTACACTCAGTTCATTCAAACCTCAACAAAAAGGAGGCACGTGTCCAGTGTAGGTCACAGACTATGTGTGATGGGGAGTGGATCAAATGTGTCAGTACCTGTGTGGAGGATGTCTCAGAGAGTGGGAGGATACATTTTGAGGATATATATATATATACAGCACTTCACATCAATGACAAGACTGCCTATGACAGTGCTACTGCTGTCCGGTTGTTTTCTTTGTTTGCATACACACCCACTGAGTTACCATCGTGACTGTCTTGTTTGCTCTCTCATTCCAACACTAGATCAAGGAAGCTGATCTGAAGGCGACTGGCACCAAGTAAGTATGTGTTCCTTTTAAACCTGAGTTGTGTTGAGATTAAAGATGGTGAGTGGAAGGAAATGTGACAAATCAGTAACACAGTTGTCAAAGAGGGCAAGAGCTACATAAGTCAGCTGATTGTAACTACTTTCTTTTTATATTTGATTTTGCACAGGTACCTTGGAGAGCACCTGCAGATCCTACACAGCC
This sequence comes from Karalla daura, assembly GCA_029224185.1. Classification (NCBI taxonomy): domain Eukaryota; kingdom Metazoa; phylum Chordata; class Actinopteri; order Chaetodontiformes; family Leiognathidae; genus Karalla; species Karalla daura. Next base: position 2,157,412 of record CM055193.1, on the reverse strand, counting down.
TACAGACTCAGAGGCAGATGGCAGCACAGCAAAGCACCGTAAGAGTTAAAAGATAAAACAAAATAAAAGAGGAGGACAAGATTGTCACAATATACAAGGATCACTACACGAGGCACATGACTCTTCTTTTCACTTTTTTACATTTTGATTAATGTGGTTGAAATAACATATTGTTTACAAACCGCAAAACAATACTTCAAGTCGTTTTTTTTTAAGGATTTGCACAGTAAGGTGAAGAAGCTGCTGTAGATTACATCCATTAAAGTTTCACACAAGAGGTTTTGTGGTAAAAATGTGAATTTGGAGGGTCAGTGGGATAAAGTTTTCTTTGGCCACTCTGATGATTTCCTTCAAAGGAGCTCATGACATGAATGATAAAAGCATTGGAAACATTGGAGCCATATTAATGATGGATGGGAGGATGTTTGATTTGATGGAGTTTCAGGGAAATGTATTTCAAGAGCTGAGTATCCCAAGAAGTACAAAATGTAAAGGTTTTTATTGCAATCTAATTAGCAGATGTCAGGAGGTTGTACAGATTTCTCTTACATCTGTTACATCTGCTCATCAGAACTCTACTCCTTGTTAATTTTAACCCTTCATTACTATCATAGAGTTGTGTTTCACTGCCATGACCCTCTGGGCTGCTCCAGGCCTGTCTTGTTGTATTTTCCTGTTGTTAAAACTCTGCTGTTGTTTTGAAGTGAGTCAGCTGTAACACAGGTCTCTTCTGTGTTTTCTGCCTGGTTTGTTTTCCTTCTGACAGGTGTTTAATGATCCCATCCATGGGCTCATTGAGTTACACCCTCTCCTCATGAGAATCGTTAACACGCCTCAATTCCAGAGGCTGAGAAACATCAAGCAGCTCGGAGGGAAGTTCTTTGTCTATCCTGGGGCCATGCACAGCCGCTTTGAACACAGCCTCGGGTATGTCCTCAGTCTGGAGGGATTTGAGTAGATTACCCATCATGTATTTGCATGGCTGTTGGGTACACATCTAACGTTCATGTGTAATTAATGAAACCACAATAATGGAACAGGGTGACATTTGTGTTCTGTGTCTTGTGGTGTGTGCAGGGTGGCGTTCCTAGCAGGGCAACTTGTTGAGTCACTGAGACAGAAGCAGCCAGACCTGGGCATCACTCCTGCAGATGTGCTGTGTGTGAAGATCGCAGGGCTCTGCCATGACCTGGGTGAGTGTTCACATGCAGACAATCCTGCTCTCATATTACTTGATTGTGTGTGGTTATGAGTGAGAATGAGATGAAAAAGATTGTTGTTTATTTACTGATTCTATTGTACATTCAAAAAAACTTTCATTTCATGTGCACACCAACATCTTCAAGGACACGGCCCATTCTCTCACATGTTTGATGGGGAGTTCATCCCAAATGTGTATCCAGACTGCGAGTGGAGGGTAAGAAATAATATTTGTTCATATTTCTCTTATCACTAATGAGAGAGTCGATGGTCATCATGTTGTTGATGTCTCAGTAATGAATCAGTCAAAAATGATTTGGCAGTCAGACATCTGTTGATCCTGTCTCTGATCCTGTTGAATTGTCATTCAAAACCTTTATATGTAAAGTTATTTTCATAAAAATATCAGTGGAGGGCTGATCACGTCACTGCACCATTTTGAATGAGTTTCTAATGTGATAATCCCTCTCGGTTGGCCTAACAGGCTGTTGTGCTTTCATTTTCTATTTGTGGCCACCCTCATCCTTGTGTTTTGTATAAACTGAGGTGTCTGCTTCTGTTGCAGCATGAGAGGGCCTCTGTCAAGATGTTTAACTACCTGCTGGACGCCAACGATCTGAGGCCAGTGATGAGAGGCTACGGCCTGACACGGCCACGGGACATCACCTTCATCAGGGAAATGATTGCAGGGCCTGAGGAAGCTAATGCACCTCAAGGCCAGGAGGTGCTGAGTTCTGTCAAAAAAAAAAAATTGCCATAATATTTGCTCCAACACTTGGGCAAGCTTACTTTATCTTGGTGGCAAAAATGTGCTTAATTTCATCTTAACTTTATTTAAGATGCCAAATTATGCCAACGTTATCTCAAGACTGTGATGAACTCAACATGCAGCATCAGTCCTTAAAAGTCTTTTGCTCTCTCAAATGTTCCCCTTGTGTCTTGTCTTCAGTGGCCATATACAGGTCGTGGAGAAGAGAAGTCCTTCCTCTATGAGATTGTGGCCAACAAAAGAAATGGCATCGATGTGGACAAGTGGGACTATTTTGCCAGGTGGAACTTGTTAATTTAGTCAATTCAATGAATGATCTTGATGTTTTTTTTCCACTAATCCATCTTCCATCTACAAATTCTCTTTCTCCACAGGGACTGTCATTACCTGGGCATCCAGAACAACTTTGATCACCAGCGTGCACTGATGGTAGCCAGGGTGATTGAGGTTGACGGGCAGAAGCAGATCTGCTTTCGAGATAAGGTGCCTGTTGACGAATCCCTCCCCCCTTTTAATTCAATCCTGTTCAGGTGATTTAGCTGATACTGAAATCCAACTTCCGTTCTCCTTTAACAGGAAGTGGACAATCTGTATGACATGTTTGAGACGAGGAACTGCCTCCACAGAAAAGCCTGCCAGCACAGAGTGGGCAACTGCGTTGACTTCATGTGAGTAGCTTCGTCTTGTTATCATCACACACATTAAAGTGTTCTTCAGAGTAATGCTCACTGTGTGTCTGTCCAGGATCACAGATGCCCTTTTAAAAGCAAATGACCACATCAAGATCAGAGGTACAGGAGGTAACATGTTGAGACTGTCAGAGACCATCAATGACATGGAGGCCTACACCAACCTGACAGGTTTGTAACTGCAGCGTTGAGAGCTTGGCTGTTAAAGTGAAGATGCAGGAAGACAGAAACAGAAGCATTTACCTTACAGTTACTGTAAGCTCAGTTTTACTTCCATCCGTGTTTTCATGTAGTGAAGGCTTAATTGCATAAAATTTGTTGCTCCACCACAGAGGTTCAAAACTTTATCCAAACTAAGTGGTAACTGGAGCTGTATAGCTAAAGAGCATATGTACATCCATTCTTCTTAGTTGAGACATAACCAAAGGAGGAAAAAGATAATGAGAGAAAGTGAGAGAGACCCAGGAGTGCATACATCCAGATACATAACACTTTGACTGACATCGTCTCTGTGTGGTAGATCAAGTGTTTGAACAGATACTGCACTCCTCTGAGAATGAGCTGGCCGAGGCCAGAGAGATCCTACAGAACATCATCAGTCGACGCTTTTATAAGTGTTTGGACCAAACTCAGACCAAAAATGCCATTGATGCCACCCAGGTGTGTGTTTCAGATACACAGTTAAGCTGCTGTCTCTACATCTACCTTTGTGTTATTTGCAAAGTAATATCTATAGCTTCCAGATGTGCACAGTGTTTCTAATGATATTATTTTGGGCTGCTCTATGTCATATGTGAATGCACCACAGTTGTTATGCCACCCATGCGACATAACATCATTTTATCATTTCATAATGAAATAGGTTTAAAAGAAGGTCAATACATAGGACTAAAATGCATGCATAGGACTTTTGCAGCTTTTCTGGAGATGCCTGTTTGCCTGATCAAAATGTGATGGTATTGTGCATCAAAACTAATAGAAGCACCACACTAGTAAAGTACCAGATAGAACCATTGAATCTTTGACATTCTGGCTCAGTCAGAAGAGTCAGTAGTGAGTTAAATACTGACATATCACTTTCAGAATTTTAGAAATTGTACCACTGATAAAATGATTGTTGCATGCGTCCAAATTTCAAGTAGCTCATGTGAAATCTAATTAATCCTTTTCGTATTGTTATCATGTAACATAAGTGTCACTATAATGGATCACCTCTCATCTAATATTCCCGCTAAAATTTCTTTCTTTGTCCATCAGGAGAACATTACTACATCTTGGAGAGATGAGGTGACTGAGAACGGACTGAATCCAGACGACTTCAAAGTCAGCGTGAGTATTTAATCAAATTACTTCAAAATGCTTTGGGCATTGTCTTCCCACAGATCGAATCATCTTTTCTTAACTTCCATTATATTATTAAGCATGACATTAACTTTAATCCTTGGCTTTTTAGGTTGTTACACTGGACTATGGGAGCAAGGAGAACAATCCCATTGACAATGTGCGTTTCTATAGCAAGCGTGACCCAAACAGAGCCTTCCCCATCAACCCCAACCAGGTAAGAGGAACAAAAAGGTGCCAAATTTAAATCTCAATAAGATTTATGACTCAAACGAAACACTTTGCTGCTGTCATTTCATCAGGTGTCAAAACTTCTGCCAGCGCGATTTTGTAAGAAGCTGGTCAGAGTCTACTGCAAGAAGACAGACGAAGCCAGTTTGAATGCAGCCCAGATGCTCTTTGACTTGTGGTGCCAAGACAATGACCTCGTAAAACCTCTGGTAACTCTTCTAATGTTGATGGTTAATTTGTGGATTGCCACTGTCTCTCTAACTCAAAGCATGAGGGACAAGATAAATAGATGAAGCATGGAAGGACAGATGGGAGGAGATTCAAGTTAAGCACTTCTGGTACCAGATTACAAAATGTAAAAAGCGGACAGGCTGAAATACTTACAGGTAGCACAGAGATGTCCATTTCTCAGTTGTTGTGTTTTTATCCTCACACAGAATTGACGCGTGAACGTGAACGATGGCTGCACTGCTGAAACAAACAGCATGGACAACGCTGGAAATGAGAGTGATAACCTGACTTTTCAAACTGACAGATGCTCTTGTGTTTTACATTTGTGGTTAGAGTTGGTTCTATTTATCTATGAGCTGAGTGTGTTGATTAGCTCAGCAAACTATTCAAGCTTTCCATGTGATTTACTGCTTATTATCAGAGATCAGTTCAGTAAGATTTGACCAGATAGCTGTGCTGAGGGCTTTTCCAGAGGTCACTAATCACACAGCCATTAAATTATCTTTTCATAATCAAGGGTTCATTTTAGACTCTCTCTCCGTTTGGGGTATGTAATCTGCTGTCACTTGTCATCTTGGTTATTTAATATACACAATATATCTCAAGGCAGTGTGTTTTAAAGGTGTGTTTCAGGCCATTCTTTCATTCTTCTTTTAAAAAGAATTACAACCATTTTCTCACAAATATTTAGGGAGAGCTCTTGTAAATTGCTCTTCCATTGGTTTTATTTTTCAGAGGTGTTTCCTGGTTTTTGTGTGTTATACAATAGTACAGTACATGTTCAGTACAATAGTAACTCAGCAGCTTACAGCTTGATACAGCTTGATGAACTTGCTTTATTGGTGAGAGGATTTTATTGTTTCTTGTGTTAGAATAATTTTACTGTAACAATGTAGAGGAAAGGGGTTTGAGTGTTCTATTGCATGTATAAAATGTTTGAAAGCAGTTTGGAAATAAAACTCTTTCTCACAGCTTTGTCTTCATGTCTTCATGGTGGTTGAACACTAGGGGGCAGCAGGATCAGCAGTGGGACCACAGATTGATCCATCCATCCACTATCTTACCCATTTCATACCAGGTGGGTTGTTGAGGTCTGCTGGTCTCCAGTGGACATAAAGTCAAGCCACAGAATACACTGAATGCCCATTGCAGGGCACACACACACACACACACACACACACACACACACACACACACACACACACACACACACACACACACACACACACACACACACACACACACACATACACACACACAAACGCAAATACACACACCATTTACTTTCAGACTCACATCTTTGGAGTCTGTAGTCGAACTTGATGTTTTGATTTTTTTACATGTTTGTGGAATATTGCGAGGAGGAACCCTTTAGAAAACCTAAGGATGCACAGGAACATGCAAACTTCAAATTAAAAGGGTTTGACTGAGGATCTAACCCAGTGAGAGCACTAACCACTGAGAATGCCTCAACTAGCTCAACTAGCAAACTGAGATATACGATCATCCATTTGGAAACTCAGCGAAATCAAAGCTGTTAAAACCAGTGTGAGTTGTGAAACAATAATTGAATGATTTCATGATTGAAAATGATGTTTTTTTACTTTGTATTGTAGCCAGAGCTTTTTGGAGTCGGCCGTAGTGGATTGCACATGGCTTCACTAGAAGCCTGTTATCTTTTCATTGGTCAGTGGAAGTGAAAGTAAAACAATAATGCTTCCAGAGACACACTCAGGCTGTGTCCGAAACCACCCCCTAACCCCTAATCCCTAACCCCTATATAGTGCACTACATGTAGTGCACTATATACATGTAGTGCACTATATAGTGCCCTCACTATATAGTGCACTACATGTAGTGCACTATATAGTGCCCTCACTATATAGTGCACTACATGTAGTGTAGTGCACTACTATATACTATATACACACTATATAGTGCACTACATGTAGTGCACTATATAGTGCCCTCACTTGCCGACAAATACTGTCGGACACTCGTTTGGAGTCACAGAGATGACGTCACTAACCGTTGCATTATACGTGCCAAATTGGCAGAAAATGCAAAAACTTTAGTAATTGACTTGCATTCATTGTATTAATATAACCATTCACATTCCACAAATTCATTAAAGGGTAATTTACTTCTATCTGTACAGCAGCTGCTGTGCCAAGTCTGCTATTGTCTCGCTCTCTTCTGTTGACGCATTACACAACCTGGATACCGGACTAAATACCGGCCTATTCATTCCTATCCATGCTCCCTTCCCGCTGTCCGACCGCAGAGCATGATGGGATATAGGGCTCCAGCTAGTGACCATCCGATGTACACTTGGAATCAAGGTGCATTGTGGGATACATTAAGTGCCCTTAATCTCGTTCACTAGACATTCGGACACTACTTAAAATGGCGTCCACCCGATTAAGGGCCCTATACAGGGGTTAGGGAGTGGTTTTGGACACAGCCTCAGCCTGTGTGTGTGTGTGTGTGTGTGTGTGTGTGTGTGTGTGTGCGTATGTCAGTGCATGTGTGTTGCCATGGATACCAGCATGTGGGCCGTGGGGTAGACAAAGGTGGACTGGAGGCTCAAAACATGGACAGACCACAGGTTTGTCTATATTTCAAGGTCCAAATGAAGTTTTTATTTTAAAGTATGGCTATGCACTCAATCGTTATTTGATGGTGAAGTACTTCACTTTTCCTATCCATCGTCGAGATGTCCAGGGAAGGAGGGAGGTGTCTGCCCCTCCTGAAGTCCACGATCATCTCCATGGTCTTCATCACGTTGATGGATGTTGTAGTCTCTCCAACAACCCTCCACGTGTTCCTCCTCCTGCCTGTAGTTGGACTCGTCATTGTTGGTGATGTGTCCAACCACAACCATGTCATCTGCAAACTTCACAATCAGACAGCTTGGATGTCTCGCTGAGCAGTCGTATGAGAGCAGGGTGAGCAGGCAGGGGCTCAGCACACAGCCCTGGGGGCTGGGGGAGTCCAAGTGCAGGTAGGAAGTTTCTGGATCAGAGCCTGCGGTATAATCATGGTGAAGGGCTGAAGTGAAGTCCACAAAGAACAGGTGAACATAGGAATCCTTGTTCTATAAGTGGGTGAGAGATGTGAGGACCGCAGAGGCAATTGCGTCCTCTGTGGATCAGTTGCTGCTGTAAGCATACTGGTGTGGGTCCACAGTGACAGTGGTCTCTCAAAACATTTCATGACTATCGAGGTGAGGGCTACTGGCCGATGGATGGGGGATGGGGACCACCGCCTGTTGAGAGAGGTGTGAAAGATGTGGTCAGCACCTCGGTGAGCTGGTGTGCATGACCTTTCAGCCTTTCAGCACCCGTCCATGGATGTTGTTGGACTGCATGTACTCTGTACACAGTACGTGTCCACTGTGTAAACTGTGGCTTGGAGCATGTCACAAAGAGAAATATTTCATAGAATTTCATTAAAACATTTTCATACTGACAATGAAAAGGAATAAATGAAAAACTTAACATGTTGAAAACAACAACAAGTTTTCTTCCGTTTTAATGTTTGAATGTACTTTCTAGTTCAAAGTGTGGCTGTCTAAAGTATGTGCTAAGCAATGAAACAAGAGTAATGGAACAAGAACAAAATCATAATTGTGTTATCTTCTTCCTGAGTTTCATCAGTACCACAGCACACTGATAAGTTGTACCAGTACCAACTGGAATGATGAAATGCAGGTTTTCAGCTGACCTGACCAGCGATTACAAACACTGTGAACACAGCCTCAGGTATGTTGTCAGTTTAGGGGGATTTGATTAGATTTTATTTTACCCATCATGTAGCAACATGGCTGTTACACATCTAAAGCAATAAAACAACAGTGATGGAACAAGATAAACAACATTCTCATCATGATTTTCATATTATGGTAAACTGCAGTTCAACATCCGAGGGCAGGGTGACATTTTAGTTTTGTCTCTTATGGTCGTCTTATGGTCAGCAGGGTGGCTTTCCTGGCAGGACAACTTGTCCAGTCACTGAGAGAGAAACAAAAGAGAAAAAAGAGAAAGAAGACAAAAAAGAGAAAGACAAAAAAGAGGGGCAAAAAGAGCCAAACATTGATGATAGAGATGTGCTGTGTGTGATGATCGCAAGGCTCTTCCGTGACCTGGGTGAGTGTTCGCGTGCAGATATTCCTGCTCTCACACAGTTTGTTTTATTTGCTGATTCTATTGTACATTCAATAAAACCAACATCTGCAAAGACACGACCCATTCCCTCACATGTTTGATCAGGAGTTTATCCTGTGTGAAGGCTTCAAGCAGGTGAAGTGGAAGGTAATAAACCATGTGATTAATGTTTCTCTTACCAGAGGAGATGGCAAACAAAGGCATCATGTTGATTACGTTCCTGTAATGAGGCACCCAGAAGTATTTTGGCAGTCAAACATCTGTTGATCCTGTTCTGGTAACTTTAAAGGGCATCCTCACCTATTAGATAATTATCATGTTAGAGAGCTTGCTTCTGACAAAGACAGACTGTGAGAATCCTTTTCTCTTCGCCGAACAAGCTGTTGTGCTTTCACTTTCTATTTGTGGACACTCTCATCCTTGTATTTTGTGTAATCTGAGGTGTCAGATTACACAGGTGAGGTATTCATGACAGATAACTGATCTGTAGCTCCATCTCATCTGTGTTCTGCAACATGTCTTGCATCATGACCTCTGTGCAAAGCCAAGTCAGCTGTGTTAGTGGAAGGGGAAACCAGGGTAAAACCAGGGTTTTACACTCAGTTCATTCAAACCTCAACAAAAAGGAGGCACGTGTCCAGTGTAGGTCACAGACTATGTGTGATGGGGAGTGGATCAAATGTGTCAGTACCTGTGTGGAGGATGTCTCAGAGAGTGGGAGGATACATTTTGAGGATATATATATATATACAGCACTTCACATTAGTGGCAAGATGAGATGTATTATTGCTGTTCTTCTCTTCCCTTTGTTTGCATACACACCCACTGAGTTACCATCTTGACTGTCTTGTTTGCTCTCTCATTCCAACACTAGATCAAGGAAGCTGATCTGAAGGCGACTGGCACCAAGTAAGTATGTGTTCCTTTTAAACCTGAGTTGTTGTGTTGAGATTAAAGATGGTGATTGGAAGGAAATGTGACAAATTATTAACACAACTGTCAAAGAGGGCAAGAGGTGCATAAGTCAGCTGATTGTAACTACTTTCTTTTTATATTTGATTTTGCACAGGTACCTTGGAGAGCACCTGCAGATCCGACACAGCCTACAGACTCAGAGGCAGATGGCAGCACCGCTAAACACCGTAAGAGTTAAAAGATAAAACAAAATCAAAGAGGAGGACAAGGATGTGTGATAATCACTACATGAAGGACAAGATTGTTCTCTTCTTTTCACTTTCTGACCATAAGATTAATGGTTTGAAACACACATTGTTTGCAAAGTGAAAAATTATACTTCCAAGTGTTTGTCCCTGTGCCTGGTTGGTTTTCTGGAGAATTTGCAACATACTGAGTAAGCTGCTGTTTACATTAATTAAATGTTCACATAAGAAGATGTTTTGTGGTGCAAATGTGAATTTGGAGGGTAGGGAGATCTTTGAGCACTCTGAGGATTTCCTTCAAAGAGGCTTTGAAATGGATAACTAAAGCTTCAGTTGTTAGAGTTTCAGGGAATTTTCAAGGGTTGAGTATCCGAAAAAGTGCAGCATGTCAATGTATTTTAATCAAACACAATGTTGCATATGGTACAGGAAAAAAATATAATAAAGTAACCTATAAATTTTGACCATATTTAAATGTAATTTTAATAGAAAATATTAGTAGGACAAAGTAGCACAGCACCATTTCTATGGATGTAATCATCGAATCACGAACATCAAACAGAAAATCTAAACCTAAAAGACTGTCTGAGCTTATAGGTCTTTATGGCAACATATTTAGAGGATGTCAGGATGTTATGTAAGATTTCTCCTATTTCTGTATATGTTGGTTTACATCTGTAAAACCTCATAATTATTTTTAACCCTTCATTACTATCATAGAGTTGTGTTTCACTGCCATGATGCTCTGGGCTGCTCCAGGCCTGTCTTGTTGTATTTTCCTGTTGTTAAAACTCTGCTGTTGCTTTGAAGTGAGTCAGCTGTAACACAGGTCTCTTCTGTGTTTTCTGCCTGGTTTGTTTTCCTTCTGACAGGTGTTTAATGATCCCATCCATGGGCTCATTGAGTTACGCCCTCTCCTCATCAAAATCGCTAACACGCCTCAATTCCAGAGGCTGAGATACCTCAAGCAGCTCGGAGGGGCGCACTTTGTCTATCCTGGGGCCACGCACAGCCGCTTTGAACACAGCCTCGGGTATGTCCTCACTTTAGAGATCTGAATACCTTTTAGATTACCCAGCATGTATCAACATGGCTATTACTCGTCAAAAGCAATGAATCAACAGTGATGGAACAAGAAAAACAATATTATCATCATGATTTTCACGTTATTGTAATCTAAACTTTTTGTTCTGTGTCTCATGGTGTGTGCAGGGTGGCTTTCCTGGCAGGACAACTTGTCCAGTCACTGAGAGAGAAGCAGAAAGAGATCGATGATAGAGATGTGCTGTGTGTGATGATCGCAGGGCTCTGCCACGACCTGGGTGAGTGTTCACATGCAGATATTCCTGCTCTCACATTGTTTGATGGGGTGTGGTCATGGGTGGGAATCAAATGAAAAGGATTGTTTATTTACTGATTCTATTGTACATTCAATAAAACCTTCATGTGCACACCAACATCTTCAAGGACACGGCCCATTCTCTCACATGTTTGATGGGGAGTTCATCCCAAAAGCGCTTGGAGCAGAAGGCTCTGAGCAGGAAAAGTGGACGGTAATACAAATATTATTTACATGTCTTTCATCACTTATGACAGAACTGATGGCTAACAGTCTCAGTAATGAGTCACCCAAAAACGATTTGCCAGTCAAACACCTGTTGATCTTGTTCTGTTAACTTTAAGCAGCATCTTACAATCTGACACAAGTCTCCATCATTCAAGACATCTGTATATAAAGTCATTGTCACTAAAACATCAGTGGAGGGCCTGCTCAGCATGGAGGCATTAGATAACTAATCATTAGATAACTAATCATTAGATAACTAATCATGTTAGATACCTGGCATCTGACCAAGACTGAGACAAGTTGTTCAACTCTCACTTTTTCTTTTTCCATTTGTGGCCACTCTCATCCTTGTGTTTTGTGTAATCTGAAGCTTCTGTTTCTGTTGCAGCATGAGGATGGCTCTCTCATGATGTTTGACCACGTGCTGAAGGTCAACAATCTGAGGCCAGAGATGAGGAAGTACGGCCTGCGACTGGAAGAGGACATCACCTTCATCAAGGAACTGATTGTTGGAGTGCAGCCAGACCAGGAGGTGCTGAGTTCTGTCAAAAATAAAAACCACTGTTTGTGAAATCAGTTGGTAGCGAGTGCAACACTCGTTGTCGGACCTTCTTCATCTTTGTGGCAAATGTCTAATACATGTTCATAGCTTACACTTCAGCTTCAACTTAATGCCAAATCATAACAATGTTCTCTCAAGACTGTAATGAACTCAACATGCAGCATCGTACCTTAAAATTCTTTCGTTTTCTTAAACATTTCCCCTTGTGTCTTGTCTTCAGTGGCCATGTAGAGGTCGTGGAGAAGAGAAGTCCTTCCTCTATGAGATTGTGGCCAACAAAAGAAATGGCATCGATGTGGACAAGTGGGACTATTTTGCCAGGTGGAACTTGTGACTTTAGTGCAGTACATTTCTGAATGATCTTGATGTTTTTTCCACTCATCTTGCCTACATATTCTCCACAGGGACTGTCATTACCTGGGCATCCAGAACAACTTTGACTACCAGCGTGCCCTGAAGGTAGCCAGGGTGATTGAGGTTGAGGAGGAGGACAAGAAGATGAAGCAGAAGTGGACACGGAAGCAGATCTGCTTTCGAGATAAGGTGCCTGTCGACGAGTCCTTCCCTCCTTTTAATTCAATCCAATCTGTTCAGGTGATTTAGCTGACACTGATATCCAACTTCATGTCTCCTTTAACAGGAAGTGGACAATCTGTATGACATGTTTGAGACGAGGAGCTGCCTCCACAGAAAAGCCTACCAGCACAGAGTGGTCAACTGCATAGAGTTCATGTGAGTAGCATTGTCTGGTTATCATGCACAATAATATGTTCTGCAGAGTGATGCTAACTGTGTCTCTCCAGGATCACAGATGCCTTTTTAGAAGCAAATAGAAAGTTAAGACTCTCAGAGGCCATAAATGACATGGAGGCCTACACCAAGCTGACAGGTTTGTAACTGCATGTGGTGAAAGCTTATTGTCATGGTGTAATCAATCAAACCTCTGTGATGTCAACCATTCGGCCTGTGACAAACTACTGTACTGTCAATCAAAAAGATGTCACAACCTTTCCAGGTGACCATTAAAGGGCCTGCACACACCTGTCCCTGTCCTTTTTACACTGATTGAACATGGTGGTCCCAGCCTCCTGAGAGGCTGGGACCACCAGGGACATGACCACAAACATGTTGAATCGCATTGCCTCTCACACAAAATGAAAGTGTGAGTATGGCATCACCTGTAGTCTGATCTGTGTATTCATGAGCAACAGACCAAGCTGATGGAGACTGACTGAAAGTCAATGTCTGTCGGTGTCTCCAGGCAGGTGTTTATTACTGTTTACACAAAGATTTTGGATTGTTGGTTTCATCAAAGGTGCCTTCAAAACATTTTCCTAACCAAGTGGTAACAGGAGCAATGCAGCTATAGAGCATGTGCATATCCATTCTTATATGTTTGAGACATAATCAGAGGGATAAGTCAGGGGTACATACAGTCCCATTTCACCAGAAACTTCACCAAACCTCTGCCTCTCAGTCGTGTGTCTTCATTGACTCGTGGAACCAAATAGAGGCAAGATCCTGCAAAAGGTTCTAGAGAATTATTATTGGAGGGGGGATATAGTATAGTTTACATCACACTTATATTTAATGAGAAATAGACTAGTCATACAGACTAGTCAGAAATAGTCATATTTAACAAAGCAAAATTAAAAATGTTTTGTAATGAGTGGATGTTGTTGAACATGCTTTACCCATTTAATAACAAACAAACATTTTCTTATTTTCTCTGACCTCATTCTGACTGACATCGTCTCTGTGTGGTAGATCAAGTGTTTGAGCAGATACTGTACTCCACTGAGGAGGAGCTGGCCAAGGCCAGAGAGATCATACAGAACATCGTCAGTCGACGCCTCTACAAGTGTTTGGGCCAAACCCAGGCCAGAGACACCATCGATGCCACCAAGGTGTGTGTTTCAGAAACATAGTTAAGTTGTTGTCACCACATCTATCTTGTGTCAGTTGCAAAGTAATCTCCACAGCTTCCTGATGTGCGTAATGTTTTTCACGGTATTATTTTCAGCTGCTCTACAACATAATGGAATGTGCATTTGAGTTGTTATGGCATCCAAATAATAAATCATTTCCATGTAGGTATTATTAATGGAATAATTTTTGTTTGAAACAAGGTCAACATATAAGGCTAAAGGTTGTTTTAACATAATGTCTTCAAAACTAATAGAAGCACCACACTATCAAAGAACCAGATAGAACCACTGAATCCTTGACATTATGACTCAGTCAGAATAGTCAGTAGTGAGTTCACTATTGACTGATCATTTCAGACTTTTAGAAATTGAACCACTGATAAAATGATTATTGCATGCGTCCATATTTCAAGTAGCTCATGTAAAACCACTTTTGCTCTTTGTCCTTTAGGAGAAAATTACTGAGTCCTGGAATAAAAAGTTTCCTAAGGATGGACTGAATGCAGACGACTTCAAAGTCGACGTGAGTTTTTAATCAAATTACTTCAAAATCAAAAGCATGGCCTTCCCATACATCGTTAAGCATCAAATTAGAATCAATACTTGGTCCTTTAAGGTCGTTACACTGGACTATGGGAGCAAGAAAGAGAATCCCATCGACAATGTGCGTTTCTATAGCAAGCGTGACCCAAACAAAGCCTTCTCCATTAACCTAAACCAGGTAAGAGGAACAAAAAGGTGCCAAACTCAAATCTCGGCTTGACAGCTCCATCACTGGAGCTGTCTCAGATTCATACCTGAAATGAAACCCTTTGCTGCTGTCATCCTCTTCAGGCGTCAAAACTTCTGCCAGGACAGTTTTGTAAGAAGTTGGTCAGAGTCTACTGGAAGGAGGTTGATAAAAGCACTTCGGATGAAGAAAAGAAGAAGTACAAGGAGAAGTTGGGAAAAGTTGAGATGTTCTTTGAACAGTGGTGCCAAAACAATGACCTCGTAAAGTCTCTGGTAAGTTTTAATGTTGATGGTTAATTTGTGGATTGACAGATAAACAGATGGGAGGAGATTCAAATTTAGCACTTTTGATACCAGATTACAAAATGCTAGCTGGGAACAGGATGAAATACTTACAGGTAACACTGATGTCCACTGCTCAGTTGTTTCTTTTCTATCTTCAGAAATCACAGGACGGAGACGAGAACAAGAAAGATGGCTGTGGTGAAACAAGCAGCATAGACAACGCTGGAAGCAGTGAACAAAGAGTGATAACTTGACTTTTCAAGCTTAGGTTTTCATTTGGTGGTTAGAGTTGGTTTATCTCCTAGCTGAGTGTGTTGATTAGCTCAGCAAACTATTCAAGCTTTCCATGTGATTCACTGCTTATTATCAGAGATCAGTTCAGTAAGATTTGACCAGATAGCTGTGCTGAGGGCTTTTCCAGAGGTCTCTAATCACACAGCCATTAAATTATCTTTTTATAATCAAGGGTTCATTTAAGACTCTCTCTCCGTTTGGGGTATGTAATCTGCTGTCACTTGTCATCTTGGTTATTTAATATACACAATATATCTCAAGGCAGTGTGTTTTAAAGGTGTGTTTCAGGCCATTCTTTCATTCTTCTTTCAAAAAGAATTACAACCATTTTCTCACAAATATTTAGGGAGAGCTCTTGTAAATTGCTCTTCCATTGGTTTTATTTTTCAGAGGTGTTTCCTGGTTTTTGTGTGTTATACAATAGTACAGTAGATGTTCAGTACAATAGAAACTCCGCTTGATCACAGTCTTCCACCTCAGATATGTGCAGCATTTAATGGCTCTACTGAATGTTAAATACTCTCTCATACTCTACCAAACTGATACAACTTGATGAACTTGCTTTACTGGTGAGAAGTTTTAACTGCTTTTTGTGTGTGAATGCTGAAGAAAGGGAATTGAGTGCTTTATTGCATGTGAAAATGTTTGAAAGCAGTTTGAAAATAAAGCTCTTTCTCACAGCTTTGTCTTTATGGGGTGGTTGAACACCAGGGGGCAGCAAGATCATCCATGGGACCACCAGGGCAGTCACATCGTAGTATAGTAGCATAGCAAACTGGAGCGCATTGAGGATGATTGACAGCCATACAGCCAATCACAGCCATTTGACTGCAGCCACTGGTCCCGCCCAGGACAGTAAACAGCTACATGCTAACGCGGAGCCGTCGTCACACATCAAACTTCTTCTGACTTCTTTTTCAAGTCAGGTTGTCATGAAGTTGATTTATGAGACTTATAAACAGAAAGTTAGCTGGCAACCCATACAAACACCAATTCAGTTTCATTGTAGTACATACTGTATTCTTGCATTAATGCCATGTCGATGATTAGTTACGTAACTGAAGGCTATTTGTTGGCACTTAAAACCTTGTTTTCAATGAAGAAAATCCCCTGCATCAACTCATCTCTGTTACTGCTTTCAGAAACTAGAAAAGTATGACATACGGTAGGATGAAGGGTGAAATCGGAAACACAAACCTGGTCGAACGGGAAACCAACCCATACAGGAATCAGAATGGTCAGGACAGGAACGAAGCACGACACGAGCAGAACAGGAGGCACGGAGACTGCAGGCAAGATGCAGGCACGGTCGGGTAATTGACTCACAGCGCAGGTGAGTTTAAATACCCAGCTGATGAATCAGCTGCCAGCCAATAGGGACACAGCAAGAACAAAACAGGAGGAACAGAGCGAGGGGAGGAGCACAGGTGCAGAGAACAGACAAAAGGATGACAGAACCCCCCCTCTAGTGATGGCTTCCAACATCCCAACGCAAAAATGAAAACACAACTAGACATCATCGGTCCAATACATTTCACTTTCCCTCATTTCAGAACCCTCCAGGGGAAAGAGTCAGAGTCAATATTAGAGTCTATCTCCGCCGAAGCCGGGTGGGTGGTGGGATGAGTTTGCATCGAAGCAGGCAACCGGAGTCGGACAGCCACAGGATTAATCCCCTTGTCCACGGGGAATGGACCGATGAACTATTATGGGACTTGACTTTCAGGGGCAGGTCCCGAGACAACAACCAGACTGTTTGCCCCTTCTGGTATACAGGTATACTGGTATACTGGTATACAACTTGACTCAGCTGCCTCCTCCTGGACCTGGAACAGGTCGTCTCCCCATCATTTTTATGGTGTGTAAACCAGCGCCCCTCTAAAGGTTATGTGGTGATGGAGCGTTGAAAACGGGGCATAACACTCTCTCGTAAGTTTTTTTCACCAAGGGAAGCCAACTCAGCTTGGCTTCCCTTGGTGAAAAAAACTGGAGAAAATGAGCATCATTGACAGCAGCCGTGACAGGCCGGGCTGTCTGACTACACGTCTGGTGTGCTGTTTATAGCCACTGTGGTACTGGGTGGCTGTGTTACTGCAGAATGAACATTTACATTACATACATTATTACATATATAAACAATAATGAAAATTGAAAAGCATTTGCGCGTCTCCCATTGAGCGTACAAGTCTTGTTTGACGTGGATGTAAAACTGTATGGCTTCTGTTTGAGTGTGTGAATAAATTCACGTCTTTCCAATATCAAATGTGTGCTGTGCATTTAATAGCTGCTTGTGCTTTTCGGAAGGTGGTTGCATAAATTAACAAGATGTTTAACAGGAGTGTTTGTGTGTACAGCTGTGACAGTGAATGAACCAAAACTCGCCTCTGCGCTCTCAGGTGGCTGCTGTTTGTCGTTCGAGGAAGAGAGAGAGAGACAGAGAGAGAGAGAGAGACAGAGAGAGAGAGAGAGACAGAGAGAGAGAGAGCGCATCGTGCTTTCAGTGTCTGTTAGGTAACAAGCTGTGTAAATCCTGGTAAATGATGCTGGGCGCTCTAATTATCCGACTACATGAATCAGCAACATACGACCCCCTAAAATGTACTTCACTTGGCTTTCTCAGAAATTCTCCCCACACCACGCCACTGCCTTTAAAGACACGAAATGGCATCACTTGCTGAATCTATTGACGATAGTCATAACAGCTGTATTCCCCGTTGATAATGGTAGCCCAGTAACAAAATCAAAGGAGACATGCAACCACGGACGACGAGGAATAGGGAGTGGATGCAACAACCCCACTGGAGCCTGATTAGATGTGTTCTGCTGGCATAATCGCTGACACCTTTCTTTTAAGATGGTCACCAGAACCTCTGTGAAACAGCAAAAATAGATCGCTGCGAACCCGGTTGACAAAACAACTTGGAATCGTGTCCCCATCGCAAGACCGAAGTTCAGGAGGAACGAACAGTTTACCCTCAGGACAAGAACCCGCTACCTCCCCCTAAAGCCTGAAGAACCTTCTGTTCCACCCCCCAGGTAACAGCACCCACAACCAATGAAGAGGGAAGGATAGTGTCATTCCTCTTGCTAGCATCCTTCAAATGCACTGGAAAGAGCATCAGGCTTAGTACTTCTGGACTCGGGTCGATAAGATAACACAAAAAGAAACCTATCAAAAAAAGAGACCAACAAGCCTGTCGAGCGTTGAGCCTCTTAGCTGATCGCAGGTTTTCTAAATTCTTGTGATCGCTCCAAACGATCGGTCCAGCGGGTACCTGTTTTTAATGGTAATGTCATTTAGACCACAGTAGTCAATGCAGGGGCGGAGAGAACCGTCCTTCTTCTTCACGAAAAAGAAACTAGCTCCAGCAGGAGATGAAGAAGGTCAAATCAGCCCAGCAGCCAGAGATGACTAGTGAGGCCATGGAGACTTATGCAAGTCTCCATGGCCTCGCCTTCAGGTGCAGAGAGAGAGTAGTGGCGACCCGACTCCCAGGTGGCACCGCTCGATTCACAGTCATAACGTCTGTGGGGTAGAAGCCATGTACCCCTGCCTTCATCTAAGTTTTCTTCCATTTTAATGTTTGAATGTACTTTCTAGTTCAAAGTGTGGCTGTCTAAAGTATGTGTGCTAAGCAATGAAACCAGAGTAATGGAACAAGAACAAAATCATAATTGTGTTATCTTCTTCCTGAGTTTCATCAGTACCACAGCACACTGATAAGTTGTACCAGTTCCAACTGGAATGATGAAATGCAGGTTTTCAGCTGACCTGACCAGCGATTACAAACACTGTGAACACAGCCTCAGGTATGTTGTCAGTTTAGGGGGATTTGGCAGATATTCCTGCTCTCACACAATTTGTTTTATTTGCTGATTCTATTGTACATTCAATAAAACCAACATCTGCAAAGACACGACCCATTCCCTCACATGTTTGATCAGGAGTTCATCCTGTGTGAAGGCTTCAAGCAGGTGAAGTGGAAGGTAATAAACCATGTGATTAATGTTTCTCTTACCAGAGGAGATGGCAAACAAAGGCATCATGTTGATTACGTTCCTGTAATGAGGCACCCAGAAGTAATTTGGCAGTCAAACATCTGTTGATCCTGTTCTGGTAACTTTAAAGGGCATCCTCACCTATTAGATAATTATCATGTTAGAGAGCTTGCTTCTGACAAAGACAGACTGTGAGAATCCTTTTCTCTTCGCCGAACAAGCTGTTGTACTTTCACTTTCTATTTGTGGACACTCTCATCCTTGTATTTTGTGTAATCTGAGGTGTCAGATTACACAGGTGAGGTATTCATGACAGATAACTGATCTGTAGCTCCATCTCATCTGTGTTCTGCAACATGTCTTGCATCATGACCTCTGTGCAAAGCCAAGTCAGCTGTGTTAGTGGAAGGGGGAAACCAGGGTAAAACCAGGGTTTTACACTCAGTTCATTCAAACCTCAACAAAAAGGAGGCACGTGTCCAGTGTAGGTCACAGACTATGTGTGATGGGGAGTGGATCAAATGTGTCAGTACCTGTGTGGAGGATGTCTCAGAGAGTGGGAGGATACATTTTGAGGATATATATACAGCACTTCACATCAATGACAAGACTGCCTATGACAGTGCTACTGCTGTCCGGTTGTTTTCTTTGTTTGCATACACACCCACTGAGTTACCATCGTGACTGTCTTGTTTGCTCTCTCATTCCAACACTAGATCAAGGAAGCTGATCTGAAGGCGACTGGCACCAAGTAAGTTTGTGTTCCTTTTAAACCTGAGTTGTGTTGAGATTAAAGATGGTGAGTGGAAGGAAATGTGACAAATCAGTAACACAGTTGTCAAAGAGGGCAAGAGCTACATAAGTCAGCTGATTGTAACTACTTTCTTTTTATATTTGATTTTGCACAGGTACCTTGGAGAGCACCTGCAGATCCTACACAGCCTACAGACTCAGAGGCAGATGGCAGCACAGCAAAGCACCGTAAGAGTTACAAGATAAAACAAAATCAAAGAGGAGGACAAGATTGTCACAATATACAAGGATCACTACACGAGGCACATGACTCTTCTTTTCACTTTTTTACATTTTGATTAATGTGGTTGAAATAACATATTGTTTACAAACCGCAAAACAATACTTCAAGTCGTTTTTTTTTAAGGATTTGCACAGTAAGGTGAAGAAGCTGCTGTAGATTACATCCATTAAAGTTTCACACAAGAGGTTTTGTGGTAAAAATGTGAATTTGGAGGGTCAGTGGGATAAAGTTTTCTTTGGCCACTCTGATGATTTCCTTCAAAGGAGCTCATGACATGAATGATAAAAGCATTGGAAACATTGGAGCCATATTAATGATGGATGGGAGGATGTTTGATTTGATGGAGTTTCAGGGAAATGTATTTCAAGAGCTGAGTATCCCAAGAAGTACAAAATGTAAATTTCTTCCAATCAAACACAATGTTGCATATGGTACAGGATAAAAAGTATATAAAAAAAAAATGCCTGTACTTTATTTCAAATTTCAAATTAATTTTTATAGAAATTGTCGGACAAAGCACAGTGTTTCTATGAATGTAATGATTGTAATGAGTGTATCAAATGCAACAATAACATGTAGAAATGAATCATGAACATCAAATAGATAATCTAAATCCTTATTACTGTCTCAGTTCATAGGTCTTTATTGCAATCTAATTAGCAGATGTCAGGAGGTTGTACAGATTTCTCTTACATCTGTTACATCTGCTCATCAGAACTCTACTCCTTGTTAATTTTAACCCTTCATTACTATCATAGAGTTGTGTCTCACTGCCATGATCCTCTGGGCTGCTCCAGGCCTGTCTTGTTGTATTTTCCTGTTGTTAAAACTCTGCTGTTGCTTTGAAGTGAGTCAGCTGTAACACATGGCTATTACTCGTCAAAAGCAATGAATCAACAGTGATGGAACAAGAAAAACAATATTATCATCATGATTTTCATATTATTGTAATCTAAACTTTTTGTTTTGTGTCTTATGGTGTGTGCAGGGTGGCTTTCCTGGCAGGACAACTTGTCCAGTCACTGAAAGAGAAGCAGAAAGAGATCGATGATAGAGATGTGCTGTGTGTGATGATCGCAGGGCTCTGCCATGACCTGGGTGAGTGTTCACATGCAGATATTCCTGCTCTCACATTGCTTTATGGGGTGTGGTAATGGGTGGGAATCAAATGAAAAGGATTGTTTATTTACTGATTCTATCGTACATTCAATAAAACCTTCATGTGCACACCAACATCTTCAAGGACACGGCCCATTCTCTCACATGTTTGATGGGGAGTTCATCCCAAAAGCGCTTCGAGCAGAAGGCTCTAAGCAGGAAAAGTGGAAGGTAATACAAATATTATTTACATGTCTTTCATCACTTATGACAGAACTGATGGCTAACAGTCTCAGTAATGAGTCACCCAAAAACGATTTGCCAGTCAAACACCTGTTGATCTTGTTCTGTTAACTTTAAGCAGCATCTTACAATCTGACACAAGTCTCCATCATTCAAGACATCTGTATATAAAGTCATTGTCACTAAAACATCAGTGGAGGGCCTGCTCAGCATGGAGGCATTAGATAACTAATCATTAGATAACTAATCATTAGATAACTAATCATGTTAGATACCTGGCATCTGACCAAGACTGAGACAAGTTGTTCAACTCTCACTTTTTCTTTTTCCATTTGTGGCCACTCTCATCCTTGTGTTTTGTGTAATCTGAAGCGTCTGTTTCTGTTGCAGCATGAGGATGGCTCTCTCATGATGTTTGACCACCTGCTGGAGGCCAATAATCTGAGGCCAGAGATGAGGAAGTACGGCCTGCGACTGGAAGAGGACATCACCTTCATCAAGGAACTGATTGTTGGAGTGAAGCCAGGCCAGAAGGTGCTGAGTTCTGTCAAAAATAAAAACCACTGTTTGTGAAATCAGTTGGTAGCGAGTGCAACACTCGTTGTCGGACCTTCTTCATCTTTGTGGCAAATGTCTAATACATGTTCATAGTTTACACTTCAGCTTCAACTTAATGCCAAATCATAACAATGTTCTCTCAAGACTGTAATGAACTCAACATGCAGCATCGTACCTTAAAATTCTTTTGTTTTCTTAAACATTTCCCCTTGTGTCTTGTCTGCAGTGGAAATGTGAAGGTCGTGGAGAAGAGAAGTCCTTCCTCTATGAGATTGTGGCCAACAAAAGAAATGGCATCGATGTGGACAAGTGGGACTATTTTGCCAGGTGGATAAGGTGCCTGTCGACGAGTCCTTCCCTCCTTTTAATTCAATCCAATCCGTTCAGGTGATTTAGCTGATTCTGAAATCCAACTTCCGTTCTCCTTTAACAGGAAGTGGACAATCTGTATGACATGTTTGAGACGAGGAACTGCCTCCACAGAAAAGCCTACCAGCACAGAGTGGTCAACTGCATAGAGTTCATGTGAGTAGCTTCGTCTTGTTATCATCACACACATTAAAGTGTTCTTCAGAGTAATGCTCACTGTGTGTCTCTCCAGGATCACAGATGCCTTTTTAAAAGCAAATGAGCACATCAAGATCAGAGGTACAGGAGGGAAAGAGTTCAAACTCTCTGAGACCATCAATGACATGGAGGCCTACACCAAGGTGACAGGTTTGTGACTGCAGCCTGTGCTGAAGCCTCGACTGTTATGTTTATCCTTGTTCATTAGTGTTAACACAGAAACTGTGGAAAGTTGGTTTCATGAAAGGTACTTATGAAGAATCACATGACTTCTGTTGCTACACAGCAGAGATTCAAAACTTTATCCAAACTAGGTGGTAACCGCAACAATACAGTTTGTGCACATCCTTTCTTCTTATTGGAGACGGAGGAGGAACAAGGTCATGAGAGAGAGTCAGGAGTGCATAGATTTAGTTACATGACACATGAAGGAACATGCATCATTTTTCTTTTTTTCTCTGACCTCATTCTTACTGACATCCTCTCTGTGTGGTAGATCAAGTGTTTGAACAGATACTGTACTCCTCTGAGGAGGAGCTGGCCGAGGCCAGAGAGATCATACAGAACATCGTCGAGCGACGCCTCTACAAGTGTTTGGGCCAAACCCAGGCCAGAGACACCATCGATGCCACCAAGGTGTGTGTTTCAGAAACATAGTTAAGTTGTTGTCACCAGTTCTGCCTTTGTGTTCGTAGCAAAGCAATCTTTATAGCTTCCTGATGTGTATAATGTTTCTCGCAGTATTATTTTGGGCTGCTCTTTAACATATTTGAAAGCAATTGAATTGTTATGGCATCCATCTTATCAATCATTTTCATGTAAGTATTAATAATGAAATAAGTTTAAATCAAGTTCACTATATAAGACTCAAAGTAATTTTGCAGATTTCTGAAGCCCAAACTGATATTTTCAACGAGCTTGTTTGTCTGATCAAAATGTAATGGTATTGTGCTTCAAAACTAATAGAAGCACCACACTATCAAAGAACCAGATAGAACCACTGAATCCTTGACATTATGGCTCAGTCAGAATAGTCAGTAGTGAGTTCACTATTGACTGATCATTTCGGTATTTTAGAAACTGAAACACCGATAAATGATTGTTGCATGCGTCCAAACAGCTCATCTGAAAGTAATTCATGATTTTTCTGTTTGTATCATGTAACATCAGTGTCATTTACTTCCATGGATCATGTCTCATCTAATATTCCTGCTGATGTCACAGATGTCACCTCTTTTGCTGTTTTAGGAGAAAATTACTGAGTCCTGGAATCAACAGTTGCCTAAGGATGGACTGAATACAGACGACTTCAAAGTCGACGTGAGTTTTTAATCAAATTACTTCAAAATCAAAAGCATGGCCTTCCCATACATCGTTAAGCATCAAATTAGAATCAATACTTGGTCCTTTAAGGTCGTTACACTGGACTATGGGAGCAAGAAAGAGAATCCCATCGACAATGTGCGTTTCTATAACAAGTGTGACCCAAACAGAGCCTTCCCAATTAACCCAAACCAGGTAAGAGGAACAAAAAGGTGCCAAACTCAAATCTCGGCTTGACAGCTCCATCACTGGAGCTGTCTCAGATTCATACCTGAAATGAAACCCTTTGCTGCTGTCATCCTCTTCAGGCGTCAAAACTTCTGCCAGGACAGTTTTGTAAGCAGCTGGTCAGAGTCTACTGCAAGAGGATGGACGAGGGCATCTTGAAGGCAGCCCAGGAGCTCTTTGTCCAGTGGTGCCAAGACAATGACCTCGTAGAGCCTCTGGTAACACTTCTAATGATGATGATTAACTTGTTGATTGCCACTGTCTCTCAAGACAAGATGAATAGATGGAGCATGGAAGGACAGATGGAAGGAGATTCAAGTTTAGCACTTTTGGTACCAGATTACAAAATGTAAAATGGGGACAGGCTGAAATACTTACAGGTAACACAGAGATGTCCACTGCTCAGTTGTTTCTTTTCTATCTTCAGAAACCACAGGACGGAGACGAGAACAAGAAAGACGGCTGTGGTGAAACAAGCAGCATAGACAACGCTGGAAGCAGTGAACAAAGAGTGATAACGTGCTTTCCATTTGATTTACCGCTTATTATCAGAGATCAATTCAGTAAAATTTGACCAAAAACCTGTGCTCAGGGCTTTTCCAGAGGTCTATTTTTATACAACCATTAAATTATATTGTTTCTAATTGAGGGTTTATTTTAGACTTGTCTCTGCACTTTGGGGTATGTCTGCTGTCACTTGTCATCTTGGTTATTTAAAAAAAATTACAACCATTTTCTGGCAAATATTTAGGGAGAGCTCTTGTAAATTGCTCTTGCATTGTTTTTACTTTTCAGAGGTGTTTCCTGGTTTTTGTGTGTTATACAATAGTACAGTACATGGTCAGTACAATAGTAACTCCGCTTGATCACAGTCTTTTCCACCTCTGGTATGAGCAGCATTTAATGGCTCTAGTGAAGGTCATTAAAATGTAAAACAGCTTGATGAACTTGCTCTACTGAGTGGTTTTCATTGTTTCTTGTATTAGAAAAATAGAAAAAAAATAAATGTCAGAATTTGGAGGAAGCGCAAAGTTTGAGGGTATTTAAAAACGTCTGAAAGCTGTTTGGAAATAAAACTCTTTCTCACAGCTTTGTCTTCATGTCTTCATGGTGGTTGAACACTCGGTTCCTTGTTCCTGGTTCCTGGTTCCTGGTTCCTGGTTCCTGGTTCCTGGTTCTTGGTTCCCTGTTCCTGGTTCTCGGTTCCTGGTTCCTGGTTCTTGGTTCCCTGTTCCTGGTTCTCGGTTCCTGGTTCCTGGTTCCTGGTTCCTGGTTCTTGGTTCATGGTTCCTGGTTCTTGGTTCCTAGTTCTTAGTTCCTGGTTCTTGGTTCCTGGTTCCTGGTTCTCAGTTCCTGGTTTTTGGTTCCTGGGTCATGGTTCCTGGTTCTTGGTTCCTAGTTCTCAGTTCCTGGTTCCTGGTTCCTGGTTCTTGGTTCTTAGTTCCTGGTTCCTGGTTCCTGGTTCCTGGTTCCTGGTTCCTGGTTCCTGGTTCTTAGTTCCTGGTTCTTTGCTCTTGGTTCCTAGTTCTTGGTTCCTGGTTCTTAGTTGCTGGTTCTTAGTTCCTTGTTCGGGATTCTGGTCTTCACCTATTTAAGCTTTGTTATGTTGCTGTTGGTCATTGTGTAGGATTTACTCCCATCTCGTGTTGAAATCATGGATCGCATTCACGCAAATAGAGCTCTCTCTCAAACACGTATTGCAAATACGTTATGGCGCTTCCCTACATGAATTGACATATAAAGAGGCGTCTAATCGATATGAAATCATACGTATAAACACATTTAAAATCAATAATTTACAAAAATATTAAGAGACTTAACAATACCAATGAAAAGGTTCATTAATCAAAAGCCAAATGTAGAGTAGTATGCCAACAGCATGTTTCTGTTTAAGCAATTTAAATGCGGCATGAAATCTGTTTTTCTTCTTCTGATCCATTCTTGGTACAGATGGCCACTGAAAGATTCATTCTGTTATTCACGGTAAAGTTTTAGTCTGTGCACATGTCAATGTATGGGATCCAAAAAAATGTCTCTCGAAAGTGGGTCCCAATCCACTCCAAATGGTCTGAAACGTGCTCCTAAATAGGTCCTGGAAGGACGATCTTGAGAAAAGCACTTAGTCAAATTTTCACTTGTTGGCGAACCAATGCATTCTTATGGGGAAACTTTAACGGCTTATCACTCCGGAACCCAACGTCCCAGAGACTTCAAACCTTGATCCGTCTGACATAACACGGCCCTTCTGAACACGCCAGAGCATGTCTGGACATGCCCAGACATTTCAGGGCATGTCTGTCCATGTCTGGGCTGTGTGTCTAACTGTGTGTCTGGGTGTGTTTCTGGACATGTCAGAGCCTGTCTGGACATGTCAATGTATGGGATCCAAAAAAATCTCTCTCGAAAGTATGTACCAATCAACTCCAAATGGTCTGAAACGCGCTCCTAAATAGGTCCTGGAAGGACGATTTTGAGAAAAGCACTTTGTTCACTTGTTGGCGAACCAATGCATTCTTATGGGGAAACTTAAACGGTTTATAACTCCAGAACCCAACGTCCTAGAGGCTTCAAACCTTGCTCCGTCTGGGTTAGGGTTAGAGAGTAGGTATGCGGCCCCCCGTGTCCCGACTATAGGGCAGCAGTGCAGGAGTGGTGATTCATGGCATCAGAATCTTAAACGTTGCCAAGTCTTCTACAGGGCTTATCCCCACCCATGCAACAGGCCATTCTGCACCACACACGTTGAAATCCGAACCCCTTCTTGGCCTCAAAAAACCCAGTTGGGCGTCTTTTGTCTTTCTTCAAATTTGAACCGTCCCTCAGATTGTCTAGAAACTGAGCCGTGGACGTACTGGGACCAGAGGACGATCTCCTTTCGACTCTCCTCTCCCTCAGCAGTTTTTTACTCCATTTACTATTTTTTTTAATTGTACTTCTACCTTGTATTTGATTTATTTCTTAAACTCAGAAACCTCAAAAACTCAACTTAGTCCTAATTTAAAAACTTTTCAAGGGCTTTCCGTGCCCTTAATTATCTCTCTCCACCTGGAGGAACACACGACTCTGCTCAGTCTAAAACTCACTTAGATAAGACAATTAAAAGCTCAAAACAATTCTAAAATAAATAAATAATGGATAAAAAAATGAAAAAGAAAACGAAAAAAAAACAGTTCTTTAAACTAAAACTAGCGTTGTAACCACGCTAATAATGTTTTTAAGAAACCAAACCGTTTGTAAATCCGTCAAAATTTCAGCAAGATAAGACCAGTAACTTTAGTGCTGATCACTCACTGTACCTGTTCACATGAGGCTCCACAGTTTCTGTTGGAAAGCTTGACCGACACAAGATGGCCGACCTGTGCGGACGTTCTTCACTCCGCCCTGAGACATCTAGCCTTCTATATACACTCACCGGCCACTTTATTAGGTACACCATGCTAGTAACGGGTTGGACCCCCTTTTGCCTTCAGAACTGCCTCAATTCTTTGTGGCATAGATTCAACAAGGTGCTGGAAGCATTCCTCAGAGAGTTTGGTCCATATTGACATGATGGCATCACACAGTTGGCGCAGATTTGTCGGCTGCACATCCATGATGCGAATCTCCCGTCCCACCACATCCCAAACATGCTCTATTGGATTGAGATCTGGTGACTGTGGAGGCCATTTGAGCACAGTGAACTCATTGTCATGTTCAAGAAACCAGTCTGAGATGATTCCAGCTTTATGACATGGTGCATTACCCTGCTGAATGTAGCCATCAGAAGTTGGGTACATTGTGGTCATAAAGGGATGGACATGGTCAGCAACAATACTCAGGTAGGCTGTGGCGTTGCAACGATGCTCAACTGGTACCAAGGGGCCCAAAGAGAAAATACTCCCCACACCATTACACCACCACCACCACCAGCCTGAACCGTTGATACAAGGCAGGATGGATCCATGCTTTCATGTTGTTGACGCCAAATTCTGACCCTACCATCCGAATGTCGCAGCAGAAATCGAGACTCATCAGACCAGGCAACGTTTTACCAATCTTCTATTGTCCAATTTGGATGAGCTTGTGCAAACTGTAGCCTCAGTTTCCTGTTCTTAGCTGAAAGGAGTGGCACCCGGCGTGGTCTTCTGCTGCTGTAGCCCATCTGCCTCAAAGTTCGACGTACTGTGCGTTCAGAGATGCTCTCCTGCCTACCACGGTTGTAACGGGTGGTTATTTGAGTCACTGTTGCCTTTCTATCAGCTCGAACCAGTCTGGCCATTCTCCTCTGACCTCTGGCATCAACAAGGCATTTCCGCCCAGAGAACTGCCGCTCACTGGATATTTGTTCTTTTTCGGACCATTCTCTGTAAACCCTAGAGATGGTTGTGCGTGAAAATCCCAGTAGATCAGCAGTTTCTGAAATACTCAGACCAGCCCTTCTGGCACCAACAACCATGCCACGTTCAAAGTCACTCAAATCACCTTTCTTCCCCATACTGATGCTTGGTTTGAACTGCAGGAGAATGTCTTGACCATGTCTACATGCCTAAATGCACTGAGTTGCCGCCATGTGATTGGATGTTTAGAAATTAAGTGTTAACGAGCAGTTGGACAGGTGTACCTAATAAAGTGGCCGGTGAGTGTATATCTATGGTCAGCGCCATAATACGAATCGGGTTAGATAACCGTCCTTCTTCCTTACACATCATGTCCTTTTTCCTGAAATGTGATCAAACGTCTCAGATCAGGTAGTGACATGGCGCAGTACGTTCCATCACTCGACTCCACTTGATGACATGCCAGTTCCCAAAGTTGCACCCACCGCTCCTCGATCTCCCACGTTTCCTCTTCACTCCACAGGGTCGCTTCTCCTCACAGAAGAGGAGAGCGCACATGTGGGTTTCCGGCTCCACTTCCGGGTTCTCCATTTCCGGGTTGTTGTTGTTCCTCTTCGTACTGGGTGTGTCAGCACCCCCCACTGGTTGAGGGGAATGGAGGGGTGGGTTTTCAGGCAACAAAAATAATAATAAAACAAATAAAAATACACAATAATAATACCAATAAAAGAAAGAAAAGAAATACTGCTATTACTCCTACTAGCTCAGCAAACAAGCAACAGTAATAATGATTCAATAAACAAAAATGATAAATACAAAACTAAAACAAAATTAATAATTGAATAACTATAATACAAAATAATAGCAATAATTGATGATGTTAATAATGATAATTATTAGAAGAAGATAATTATTATATTTTTGTAAAAAATACTGAGAATATGTATTTTTTAAATAAATAAAATGTGCTATGATTTAACATTAATCAAGTAAATTGGAAACTCCCCTATGAAAGCTCTGATGCGCTGGGTTAGCTCAGACAGGCTGGTGTCTGCTGTTTCCATCCTGTGAATTTAGCAATTTTCTTTTGTTTCAGATTTCAGATGAAACCATTTCTTTCTCCTTCTCCTGACACTGTGTGACACGTGTGATCGCCTCCCATGCTCCTTTTTTGTTTGTCCTGGTATAGCTTAAACTAAGGCTACCGAATATAATTCAAGTTTAAGTACAATTTAAATTTGAGTTTAAATTAAGTTTAAGTTTTCTCTCGTTTTTTTTCTCTTCACCTGCTGTGCTCCATCTGATCTCTGCTTTGCTTTAAGTATTTTGTTGCTGTTTGCTCCATTTTGTTGCTGTTTGCTTGTTGCTTATTTGCTCCTGTCCACTCAGCCTTGCAGTCTCTTTAACAGGCCTTTTATGGGCATTGATGGGGCGGTTACCCATGCTAATCCTATGTTAATTAGACGCAACTGGCACGCCCTCTCAACTTAAGAAGAAACGGCATTCATCAAGTAAGAACACAGCTGCGAACATTTCTGAGGCTTACGAACGCGTTGATGAATCTGACGTAGGGTTTTCTTAAGGAACTCCTTAAGAACGACTTACGAAAGAATCTAAGAAGATTCTGAAGAAGATATTAGTGAATGAGGTCCAATGAAGCAGTGCTTTAGACACTGAAGGGGCCATGAAAGTCTTACTGCACAGAATGAGTGCAATGTGCACTAACAGCAAAAAGTATCAGAAACATGAACTTCATTCACTAAGAATAATAATGCTTCTCCGCTTTAGATACTCAACAGTTATTGGTCAATAATAGAGAGTAAAGAAAGTATCACAGTTCAACATGCTCACACAACGCACAGTGTCTCCTGCTGTGCTAAATACATGTTCTGATGGTATACTTACATATATGTTTCGTACCAGGTATGCACAAGTAACTCCTGGCCAGGTCAGCAAGGAGTAGAAACTGGTGAGCTTTCCACCTTTTTCAGAACTGTCGCCATCAACACCGTGGCGTCTTTTCAAGTGTGGCTGATGGACGAAAATAGACCAACAGAAAAATGTATTATATTAATCGATTCTCTTGCGGACACATTGATGCATTGGATCGCTGCCTGTAGGGTCGATGCATCGATACAAATTGATAATGATTTACACTAATCTCCAAGGCGTCTCATCCCTGCAGTCATTTGTTGTGATTCTCACAGTGACATCTTCCAAAACACTGATGCGCCTACAGTCTGCAGCTCTCCACTTGGCTCCTGCATTTGTTAGCTTCTGTTGCTTTTGTTTCTCTATATGTCTCCCACACGCTGCGTCAAGCCTAGTCTGCTACTATTTTTATAATAGAAATATACAAATTATGAAAATACAAAACAAATAATTAATAGAAATGAGTAAATAGTAAAAGCTATATAAGAAGAGTTCATAATAGGTTTTAGAAACCATGGCTCGAATCAAACTGCTAAGATAAAAACGATTTAAAAATATATATATAGATACTTTCCAAAACTTGTTTAAAAACAATCCCCCCACATAAATAACAAACACGCAGGGTTTAATTTCAGCCAGATCCTGCCGGAACAGGATCCGGGACCAAGGGTCCCGGGTTGTTTCTTTTGTACTTTAATAAAGCCTTTGCTTTACTCTATTCCTGTTTTCGATTGTGCTTTTGGGTCGTCCAGCCAGAAGCCTCACAAACACCCACGATACAGCATCGGATCAGGTTAATCATCAGCCAGATGCAGCTCAAGGAGACAGCCATGTGGACCACCAATAGGCCAGTACCTTGGCATCTAGCCTGGAGCAAAGATGCGACTGTACGTCTGATGCTAGATATTAAAAAACAGTAACGTGCACTCCGATAAAAAGTATTTGAACAACCCTGAACTAAGGCTCACCGAGCAGCCGCAAGTATTCTGGAAAAAGCCAAAGCAGACAGTTTAGGGCAGTGTTTGATTAATAGTCTGTCTGAACAGATTACCACCACAGCTCGCGTATTTCACACGGCATACAAGGAGGCTAAACATCACCGTCCCAAATATGGATTTGAGCACAAGATTGATTGCCAAGACTTAAATGGGCTGGACATGGGGAGGATTTTGCACTCAAATGTAGCATTCGTAAACATTCAAAAACACATTTCAGAAGAAACGCAAAGAAAATTATTTGATAGTACAATACGAACCAAAACTCAGCTCTTCTTCTTAAGCTAGTTGATTCATCCAACATTAAACTGTTTAATCATATATATCTGCGCTCAATTGCCCGACATGGACAAACCCACCAACATTTTTACTGAGCTTGTGGAGCTAAAGGGTCCAACTGCCCAAGGTATTGTCCACGAACGGTTGACTGCTCTGGAGTGCCTTCATTTGACTCAGGATTGTCTCCCTAAAACTCTCATAGGGGTAACTTGTGATGGTGTGTCTGTTATGTTGGGGTGTAAAAGTGGAGTGGCGAGTCAACTCCAGGTGATTTTCCCCAACATTACTCTGTGGCACTGCTCAGTCCACAGGCTTGAGCCGATGTGGTGAAAGAGATGGGCGCAGTAAATCACTTCAAAATACTGATGGACAAGTCATAGGCACTGCATAACCCATCCAACAAAAATCGATTGGAGCCAAGAGCGTCTGCGGAGAGCCTACATGTCCAACTATGCAAAATAGGTTGAATTTTAGATACTAGATGGGTGGCATCAAGTTTTAGAACAGTTGATGCTGTGAGGAAGCACAACCCAGCACTTTCCAAGCACTTTAAAACGGCATCAGAAGATCCCTATTGTGATTGCATCATGTCTTCACATGTGTTTGTTAAAAATTTAGGCATTATGTGCGATGCACTGCAAGAATTGTCTGAGCTCTCAGTCAAGCTTAAAAAAAAAGACGTTACCATCATTTCAGGGTTAGGGTTAGGTAAGACAATTTGTCGTGACATCAGAGGACTTGAGGGTATGTCAGGTCAGCCAGGGCGCTACACTGAATTGAGCCAAAGGGGGATTGCTGAAAACTCTTTTCAAGGCGTAACACTGAATGGAGGAAAATCAAGCAACAAAACACTCGATCCCAAGCAGTTTTTCCTAAATGTGGCCAAGAACTTGGAGGACCGCATGCTATCTGAAGGAGGACAAATTCCAGATAAAACTGGATATAACAGGTTCATGGAGGACTTGAAGGTGCACATTATTGGTCTGATGGAGCAGATGTGCTGTATGGAGAGACTGAAGTTGAGTCGCTGTGTCAGTGCTACAGCATTAAAAACCCACGCACAGTCATACGGGCCAACTGGAATTACAGAGACTCGGGTAGAAACGACAAGCCAGATGAACTGACACAGCTACTTGTTGCTGTTAACAGCATTCCCATTACAAGTGCTGAATGTGAGCATTTTGAGGTTGTGAGGATTTTATCAAATGAACCTGATATGCGCTCCCAATCGTGGCTCTCTGCTCATACCCACCATATCATCTTTGCTAGTCATAAATCTTGTTGGACCACCCCTGGTTAAATTCAACCTGTCCCGTACACGAGGTTGTGGGTGACCAAGGGACACAGAACTGCCACAGACACGCGCAGCAAAACCCGAAACAGGGATGAGGAGGAAAATCCTAACATGCTGGTGATGTGGAGTAAAACAACAACAAAATGGTGAGCATACTTTACATTAATAGGCCACATGTCAATCCTTAACTAACAATGAACGTTTTGTGTAACCTTTTGTATGCTCTGATTTTTAAAAAATGTTTTAAACATAGACCTGTGAATTCTTCCTGGTGCGCAGTGCAGAGTATAACCTAAATATTGGTTAATTGTTGTCATAATAGCATTTATAATAGGGCCATTGTCTGAAACTGAGGCTTTTAAGTGCCACAGCACAACAAGTGGTGTGCTGTGCTGCCACAGAACCGCTCTCTCTGCAGAGAAGAAGGCTGGGAAGGTCTCCTGAAGCCTGATGGCCTCTCCAGCAGAGTTGTTTTCTTCAACTCTTCCCAGGCCTGGCAGTGACTCCATTTCACTCACTTACAGCACAGACAGTAAAAAGAACAACCAAGACAGGTTACAACAGCAATATAAAAATCAATAAGTAAAATGTAATCTAAATGGCTGCGTGGTATTACATAAAATGTAATCTAAACAAATAAAATGGCTGCCAGGACTTGAGATGGTAGAGCAGGAAATTGGGTGTGTATACATATAAGGTGAGTAGTGACTATTGGTATGACCAGATTTTTGGCTGTTGTTGTACAGTGTGATGGCATGTGGCAGCATGCAGCAGACATGCATGTGCATATCTATTGACCTGTTTGCATTCATTCACAGGGCAGGGGTACGACAAATACATTTCTAGGACAACTTAAGGAATTTGATGAATTTGATCTTTTTTTCTCATTTTCCAACCAGACAGCAGCACACCTGATTTGGCTTATTCAATGAACTGATCTGAGTCTTCAGACAGTTGATTGGTCAATCTGTGTGCTATGGACAGGTTGGGACAAAAACCTGCAGCCACAGCGGCTCTTTGTGGAACAGGTTGGCCACCCCTGCCCGATGCACTCAACTAATTTAGCTGCATCAGTATACTCATGTTCTTATATGTTAATTTTGCAATAATTAGCAGGCAAATTATGAAACAGTAACTCACTTCAGACAGATCTGAGACCGATCAGACGCTCAGCAGATGAGATGGAGTGCCCAAATATGAAAATTTAAACCCAAATGGAAGTCGAGTTATTGCATTAACACTAAGAACACCTCAAAACCCTTCATTAGATACAATGCAGAGTGTTAACGTGATGACACCATTTGGATGTGAATTTTGATATTTGGCAGACAGATTCATTTTCTCAGTGGAAGAACTGATTCGATTTTCACCCGTTGCGATTGTATGTTTGACCACAAGGGGCAGCACTTTGGTTGAAAAATTACATTTGTGCTTATATCTCCAGAATAATGAGGCTGATTGATGTCAAACGTGATGCAAATGAAGCAACACGGATTGTTCAATTGTGCCTCGGGGCATTTGGAGATATATCCACTGCATTCGGTGCTGAATGCTGAAAGTCTAGTTAAATCATTATTTTCAAGTTTCCTCTAATTATGTTGGTTCAATATAAGTTTGTGTTCTTTTTGGTGTAGAATGGATCATGAGCTATGCACACACAAAACCACACGCATGCAGACATGCATGCATGCACGCATGCTGTAGTGTTTTACCTTCTCTTGATCAAATTCATTTAATTACATTTGACCCTTCCTGCTAAACTCATAATCAAGCCCATCTATGTAAACAGAAACAGAAACATCCTGAAGCCACTCTTAAAGGAAGCCATCCCTCCCAACTGCTCACACATCTACTTTTTGTTCATGTGTCAATGAACGGTGCCAGAAAGTCTCTGCAGCCAAGCTTGGCCCTATTATTTGTGAATTCAGATCTGTCACCCTTCCTGTCCTCACCCAAGTGTCCCACACCTTTTGTCTTAGTCGGACTGTTTGATGTTTATGCTTAAAGCCTTGCTCTGTGAGCTGCTCAGCAGACAGAACTTGGAAGCCACTATGTGAGCTTCTATCACCGCTGTACAGTGATTAAAACTCATCTGAATTTGCCACAATTCTGGACCTGAGGATTCATTTTTCTTCAACAATGCCCACTTACACACACATACAATGCACGCATGCCCATTCACACACACACACACAATCTGGCAGGTGTATCTTCAGTCTTGTGGTTTCCCACACTTGAAAATGGAAGGACTTTGCAAGACCCAGGGTATTCACTTGTTCTGCAATTTATTTTCGCAATGCAAAGGTGAAAAACCTTTAAACATACAAAAAAATGACTGAATAATCAAATCAATATTCAAAAACTAACAAACACACAAACAAGCAGACACACTTTCCTTGCTCATTAACGCAGACTGCTATGCTTTAACATTAGTCAGTCAGCGTTCCCATTTAAAACCTGCACCCAGAGTACAGCAAAGAGACGTGCCCTGACAGCACTTCTGATTTTTTCCTTTTTCCCCACACACATTCACTCCTGATTTAGCGATCTCTTTCTCTGGTGATCTTAGCTGGGTTGCTCACAGCCAAATGCATGGGTGGCTTGTATTATACTGAGCTTCTGATTAGTGAAATTGTGCCCACCTGTTGCTCTTGCTATTACGCACAGGTAGTAGCGAGGCCGGCATCTTATGCACCTGCATACAGACACAAATCCCAACAGATCGCCACAACACACACACACACACACGTGTCAAATTGGCTAATGTAATGCTTTTAATGTATTTTAATGCATCTAATTGAATTACATTAGTCTTTATAAATAAATTATTTCAAAGTTATTTTTAATATAGACACAAGCACACACAAGCATGCATGCATACATATTCCAAGTTGGCTTATTCATACATATATTTTATGTTAAGGTACTTGTTTAGGGATGCTTGTTTAGAATGAATTAATAAATAAGTTATTTTCAATGCTGGCCGATTGGCTGCTCAGGTGGCCCCTTATACCTGAACAATGTTTTGCCTTGGTGTTTCAGTGGCTCATTGTCGCTGTCACCCTACTTTTGTCAGTTAAATTTGCAAAAAATTCTGTTTGCACCTTTACAGCGCAACAGAGCCACTCTCTCAAAATGTCCATCATTCATTTTGGCAACCTTGTCTGTCATTCTTATCCTACTCTGGTTGTTCTTAGGACAACTACGTAACATCTACGATATAGACACAGTTACAGCAACCTCATCTCTCAAGGCTGAGCCACTCAAGGCACCTGCAGTCAGGGGTGGAGGAGGCCCAGCATGAGGCATCGCTCTCACACACACACACACACACACACACACACACACACACACACACACACACACACACACACACACACACACACTCGCTCTCCCTCTTTCTCTCTCACACACACATGCAAACACCCCCACTCACGCACGCACACACACACACACTACACTACTGGCTTTTAAGTCACGTGACTCAGCGGTAGAACCAAAATGGCCGCTGCTGTATTTTGACCACCAACAGCTTCTTCTTTTCTTTTTGTTTGATTCTAACCCTAACCCGGAGGCTGACTCGCTCTGCCGTTAGAGCCGCAGTGGAACCAGGTCAGAGCCGTGTCAGGATCAGTCCAGAGCCGAGTCACAACCAGCCCAGAAGCTCCAGTTTTCTTGGTCCAGTTTGTCCAGAGATGCTTCAGAGCTGCTGATCGAAGCTAAAGCTAAAGCTAACAGATGGAAGAACTCAGCGCAGACGAGGTGAGACACATCAAATCAACACCAACAAAAATAGCATCATCATCATCATCATCATCGGCAACAACAACGTGAGAATTACACGTCCACTGTGATCAATCTGAGACCTCGATGATCGATCGGTGATTATTGATATGCTACCATCGGCCCATGTAGCCCGTTAGCAGCAGCTAACACAGGTCCGAGGCTGGCCTGTGGATATAAACACATTCAGCTCAACAACGTCTGGATTTAGAGCATACAGCTCAGGAAGGAGTCGATTTAGTGTTGATTTGTTGAAATATTTGAATAAAACCCGGAGAAAAGCTCAGGTCTGTGTGTGGGTCGTCACGTTAAGGTGATGTAGCAGCTCAGAGCGAACGACAAGTTGGAAAGCACTGATTTCATTATTAATTCTGGATTGATATGGATTAGGTAGGGTGGTACAATCTTGTTGTTGTTGTGTTTTTATGCGAGCCTTTTTTTATAGGTTTTCTCTGTGTTTAGCAGTTAGCACCTAGCAGCTAATTTTGTTGTGCTAACAGGTGAAGCTCAGAGACGACTCAGCATAAAAACACCACTGTGTCGGAGTTAGGGTTAAAATCGTAGCTAGTATTAATATTCATTATGTTATTGATGGTAACCATTAATACAGCTATAATGCAGATTCCACTAGGGGGAAAAATCAATGTGTCAGTGTTCAAATCATTGCTTATATTCTTTTTGTTCATGGTGGCATTGATGGTACAGTTAATCAGTAGTATCACTACAATACAGATTTATCTCAGCATCACCACAGTTATTGTCAGGGTTATATTACTATTGTCACTATTTGTAGGTGTTTTTCCTTTTCACTGCTTTGATTGATAGAACAGCTGGAGAGATGACATGGAGCAAGGTCTGCCAGTGGGACCTGAACCTGGCCTGCTGTCGTGAGGACTGTAGCCTCTGTACATGGGATGCTGCTAACACCTGAGATAAACGAGATCATGTATATTAAATCATTAATAAAGGGTAATGCCTTAATATAGATTTAACCTGGCGTAAAAACACCATTGTGTTGGTGTCAGTGTTGGACTTGCCATGGCTTCTGATCTGTCAGGTACAGTCAGACAACACTGCCATTCATCATAAAGGTGTTAAGGCTGAGTTCAGCTTCATCATGCTGTTCTCTGACTGAAGGTCTAGAGCTGGTGTCATACCTCACCATAGAGCAAACAATGAAAATTATTTTTCCTGAAATTGTCATTTGTTGTCAATTGTTAAAAATGGAACGAATCAAATTTTCCCCAGTAATTCAACATTTTTGGTGGTAATTTTAATGTCACCTCCCAGCTCTCACTGTGCTTGAGATGCTGACCCTATAACAAGAACAACAGAGACATGCAAGACAGGTCATCCAGGAAGTCCTAGCTTCTGGACATGTTGTAGATCTTAGAAGACACTAAAGGTGAAGCATCTTCAAGACTCGACAACACATCCATGACTTAACAGCGCTGTGATCAGCTTCTATAGGGGCATTATCTACACCTTCAGGAACCTGGACATTTATATCTGCTGCTGTTTGATCCAGACACTGAGAAAATTACCGTTGTGACTGGAAATTTAGATCTAGCCATCCTGTTTGTGAACTCGTTGGAGTTTTAATTCTTTGAGTTACATATTTCATCAGTTAGAAACTGGAAAATGTAGACACAGCCGTTCATGATGGAGCTTAATTTACTGGTTTGATTGGTCAAAATGAGTTTTTTCTAGAACTTAAACATCCCTTTATTGTTTCCTTGTCTTCATGTTTTCTTTGCTGTAGATTCGCAGACGGCGACTGGCACGACTGGCAGGTGGACAGACATCGCAGCCCAGCACCCCCCTCAGCACCCCCCTAACGTCCCCACAGAGGGAGACGCCTCCTGGACCCCTCCCTGGACCCTCAGGTGCCCCCCCCCAGCCACCAGCTGCCTCCCAATCATTGGGGCTCAATGTCCACAGTGGCACCCCTGCCACCTCCCCCATGGGCACCTCTGGTGAGAACACAACTGCACATTTCTATCAGTGGGGCCAGGTCCAGGCAGCTGGTTCTGGCTCTTTTTGTTGCTGTGAACCATACTTGTGATCCACAGATTGAACCCTTCAAAGGTTCAGAGACAAACAACCAAGATTAACAGCCTTGGTTGTTTGAGTGAAGTCCTGAAGGGATCTGCGAACTGGTGACTTGAGGTTGCCATTGTTGGTCCATTGTTAATCCAGGGCTGAAAATGGCTCTTCCATATACCGTGACAGAAAATGGAAAAGTTTAAAAGCAAACAAACGAGTCACATTCTGTCAGAGTTTGAGTTAGGAATAAATGAGCATGTTCCAGAATGTGAGGAAACCTTCAGTAAGGAGATTTGATGATTTCTGGGTCTCTGAATGTGCTTCTGCGGGTGTTTACAGGGGTTGCATATGGGAGTCAGAGCAGCGAGGGCGTGAGCTCCCTCTCTAGCTCTCCCTCCAACAGCCTCGAGACTCAGTCCCAGAGTTTGTCCCGGTCGCAGAGCATGGATATCGACACTGCCTCCTGTGAAAAGAGGTGAGATGATGCTGGTGTATGGAAATCACTCTTTAACTTTTTTCATCTGAGCATCTCTGTTTTTGCCATTGGGCGAATTCTAAAAAAACTCTAATTCTAAAATAATTCTGTCTGTTATGAAGTGTGACAAGCATGAGGATGAAAAGCTGTCCTAACGGCTCCTCCTCTTGTAGCATGTCCCAGGTGGACGTGGACTCAGGGATCGAGAACATGGAGGTGGAAGACAGCGATCGCAGGGAGAAGAGGAATCTGACGGAGAAGGTAAATGGCAGCAAAGAATGTGAGAAGACAAGTCTTCAGTCCATAGTTACTTTGATCCTGCACTTCTGAAGATTGAGTGACTGGGCAAACAGACACGCAGATCAAGGCTTCATGTTTACAGAAAGCTGAAAGGGACTTTCCTCACACGCCTGTCATGGTTTCATTTTCTCTTTGGTTTATTGATGCATACGTGTCTTGATTGATCGAATGATGACAAGAGTAATGAGACACATTGTCTCATCAGTCTGATGCCAGGACTGTTCATTTTGTCTGTTTCCTGTGTGGTGCAGACTGAGCCTCCAGCATGGTTCTGGTCTGCCTCTGCAATGTTCTGCCCGACTACAGGGGGCGCTACAAGTCTCTGGAGCAACTAAGAAGAGATCGTCTTAAAACAGGCTGACAATCGTATATAACAAATGATATATGCATTTATGGTTGCTATATTTTGAATTGATTATTTGGGGTGGGGTGCTACTAGGTGAAAAGCGATGTCTGCTACGGTCCCTCGCTCTTGCTCTCGCTCTCTCGCTTTCGCTCTCTTGCTCTCTCTCTCTCCCCCAATCACTGGACAGCCTGTGCAAATCATTAAAAGCGGACATGTCCGGGTCAAAGTGGACATTTAG
>CM055193.1:1924701-2112201 GCA_029224185.1 Karalla daura | reverse complement strand
TGCACAAACCCTAAGTATCACAATAAAAGACTGGTAATGGAAACATCTGCATTTCGAAAAACCTCTCAAATATCGCAAAAAAAAAGTGGCGCTCATGAGGTGGTTTTTCAGAAGTATCGATATAGAAGTGTTTCACAAAAGAGCAATGGAAACACTTATCTCCCATTTCCATGGCACTGGAGACGGCAGGCTCTGTGTGGACAGAGGAGGAGACGTGTTGTTGGACAGGATACGAGACAGCATCATGACTGCAGGATCAGATACTAACCAACAGAGGAACTCAGAGTTGTCTGAGAAATCAAGCTCTGCTTTTGTCTCCTGTTGATAATAATAAGAGCTAAAGCTGTAGCAGCGGTGGAGGTCGCTATCGCTAGCAGTGCAGGATGATGTCATCCTCCTCAGGGTGAAGTCTGGTGTGACGTCACGTGACAATTATGGGATGTGGCGAGACTGGACTTTACCAGAGTGCAGCTCATTCACAAAACACCGTTCCATGGAAACACCAGCAAGTCACAATTGTATTATATAAACATTTCAAAACTTTCAACAAATTATTCTGCGAAAAACTGTAATAGACACGCATCTTACGGCAGAAAGTCTTCCACAGCAACACCCCTTCCATCTCCATGACTCTTCCGTATGTAGCTCTTGTTTATTAATCTGTGCTCAATGTGTGGGTGTGCAGGAGTCCTCTGCAGCCATCTCTGCTGGTTCCCTACATGCTGTGCAGGAACCTTCCTTATGGGTTCATTCAAGAGCTGGTTCGCATCACACACCAGGAGGAAGAAGTGTTCAGACAGGTGAGCAGTGCATGCTGTTGAATGCTGGTCAGCAACATGCACTGAAAAAGAAACGGTGAAAAGAGGACACTTTTTGATGACATGGATAGTGTGAGTTATGTCATAATATTCTCATGTTTAATTACAATCCTGAAGTGAAGTCTGAACTGATGCGTCTGTGACTAGCGGTCACAGATCAGCGTCGCACTGTTGAGCTGCCAAACTACTTCAGTCGTTGATGCCTTCAAAACCTGTAGCCCCTGAATGGTCCTCGACAGCGTTTTGTCATCTTTCTCCTGCAGATCTTCATCCCCATCCTCCACGGTTTAGCTCTGGCAGTGAAAGAATGTTCCTTCGACAGCGACAACTTCAAGTTCCCCCTCATGGTGAGGAATATCGTTCTCACCTGATAAAAGCTTTAGACAAATCATCTCCTCAGAAGATTGAAGCTGCTGCCTGTTGCAGCGAAGCAAAAAAGGCACATTTAGTTTTTTTTGTTTTAGGAAAGAAATCTTCACCATCAGCTGATCTTAGTCCCTCAATGACCTTCGAGCCTACGTTATCTGTAGTTAAAACTGTAAGTTTGAGGATCTGTCCATTGAATTGTTTGCATCTTCTCTTCCAGGCATTAGCGGAACTTTGTGAGATCAAGTTTGGAAAGTCTCACCCAGTGTGTAGTTTGGTGAGTGACGACTCAGCCGTCATTATTCTATTCATGCAGTCAGTAGAGCTCTGGCTTCACCGAACCAGCAACACAATTATTCAGCTTCAACATTGAATTCATTCATTCATTTTACATTGTAAAATCATCCTGCTCTGCATAACAGAAACAAACATGTGTGTCTGTGTAGTTGAAACTCAGTAGTTTCTCGTTTTATACATTTTATAAATCTACTAACTTCACTGGTTGTTGAGTGTTTTCATTACTGTGAATACACATATCAGTTCTTTATAGTATTCTGTGTGTATTAAAGTGACCTCCAGTGGGTTTTATGTGTTCAGGTGACATCACTGCCTCACTGGTGTCCTAAACCTCTGAGTCCAGGCTGTGGCCGAGAGATCCAGAGACTTTCCTTCTTTGGGTCCTTCTTCAGCCTCTCTGTGTTTGCTGAGGATGACGTGAGTTAATTATCAGTGAAATATGTGACCTACAGTAACTCACAATTCACAGCACTGTCAAGGGTCTCCCTTCAACAAACCTTTCTATTTTTCCTCAGACCAAAGTGGGAGACAAGTATTTCTCAGGTCCAGCAATCACCATGGAGAACACGCGTGTGGTCAGCCAATCGTTGCAGCACTACCTGGAATCTGCCAGGGTGAGAGACGCTCCTTGACCCTGAGACGCTCCCTGACCCTGACCCTGAGACGCTCCCTGACCCTGAGAGACGCTCCCTGACCCTGAGACGCTCCCTGACCCTGACCCTGGGACGCTCCCTGAGACGCTCCCTGACCCTGACCCTGACCCTGGGACGCTCCCTGAGACGCTCCCTGACCCTGACCATGAGAGTCACTCGCTGACCCTGAGACGCTCCCTGACCCTGAGAGTCGCTCCCTGACCCTGACCGAGGGGCAGTTGTCTTGGGGGGCGCTGCTGCGAGAGCGCCTCCCGACAGGGCTTGCGTACCCTAACCCTAACCCTCTCATTGACAACATCCCCTGGGAGATACTTGGCAATCTGAAGCGAAAACGTATTCTGAGGAAAAGAGGGTCCAGAGCGGGCATAAGGAGCAGGCATAAGGAGCAGGCTAAGGAGGAGAGGAATACTGGCTACCGCTACCTGCAATTGCGCTGTCAAACGTGCGATCGCTTCAGAATGAAACGGAGGAACTTTCTACCCTCCGAAAGTTCGATCACGACTATGACGAATCAGCCTCTTCTGCTGCACGGAGACCTGGCTTACCGAGGACTCAGACCTGCAACTGGATGGTTTTAATATCATTCGCTTTGACAGGGATGCAGCAAGAACAAGGAAATCAATTGGGGGTGGGCTCTGTATAGCTGTTAACAGCAAGTGGCTCGTGACTTGTTTTTTAATGACTGTGGAAGGGATCTGAACTCATTGACAGATGTACTGACCTCATACAGCTTATTCTGTGAGGACACTGTCACTCCCACCACAAAAATAACCATCTACCCCAACAATAAAAAATGGTTCACCAAAGACATGAAGCTGCCTAACCCAGAAGAAAATAGCGTTTCTTCAGGGGGACAAGCAGAAGGTGAGAGAACTAGAGAGGGAGTTCAGGAGACAGTATGCCCTTGCAAAAAACAGCTACAGGAAGAAGGTGGAGGAGAAACTAATATGTGAATGTGAGGCAGGCATGGCAAGGATTGAATACCATGATGGGCTGTCCCAGCAAACCAGCTGTAACCGGCTGTACAGACCCCGCTTCATTTGCAGAGGAACTGAACATATTTCTCAGTAGGTACGATAACAACAAAGCACCAGGAAGCTTTAGCCGGGACACTCAGATCAACAGTCGGACCCTCACTGTTGATGAGCAGCTGGTGACCTCCACCTTGCAAAGGGTGAACCCGCACAAAAGCTCCGGCCCTTTTTTGTAATGGTTTTTTGCCCGTTTTGCGTAATGGTGATGTTGAGCCCTGTTGAAGGCAAATTTCTGTACCCTTTGGTGTCAGACAAATAAAGTTCTTTCTATCATCCATCCATCCCTGACCCTGATCCTGAGAGACGCTCCCTGACCCTGAGAGACGCTCCCTGACCCTGAGAGACGCTCCCTGACCCTGATTATGAGACGCTCCCTGACCCTGATTATGAGACGCTCCCTGACCCTGATTATGAGACGCTCCCTGACCCTGATTATGAGACGCTCCCTGACCCTCATTATGAGACGCTCCCTGACCCTGATTATGAGACGCTCCCTGACCCTGAGACGCTCCCTGACCCTGAGACGCTCCCTGACCCTGATTATGAGACGCTCCCTGACCCTCATTATGAGACGCTCCCTGACCCTGAGAGACGCTCCCTGACCCTGATAATGAGACGCTCCCTGACCCTGAGAGACGCTCCCTGACCCTGATTATGAGACGCTCCCTGACCCTGAGAGACGCTCCCTGACCCTGAGAGACGCTCCCTGACCCTGATTATGAGACGCTCCCTGACCCTGAGAGACGCTCCCTGACCCTGAGAGACGCTCCCTGACCCTGATTATGAGACGCTCCCTGACCCTGATTATGAGACGCTCCCTGACCCTGATTATGAGACGCTCCCTGACCCTCATTATGAGACGCTCCCTGACCCTGATTATGAGACGCTCCCTGACCCTGATTATGAGACGCTCCCTGACCCTGATTATGAGACGCTCCCTGACCCTCATTATGAGACGCTCCCTGACCCTGATTATGAGACGCTCCCTGACCCTGATTATGAGACGCTCCCTGACCCTGAGAGACGCTCCCTGACCCTGATTATGAGACGCTCCCTGACCCTGAGACGCTCCCTGACCCTGAGACGCTCCCTGACCCTGAGAGACGCTCCCTGACCCTGAGAGACGCTCCCTGACCCTGAGAGACGCTCCCTGACCCTCATTATGAGACGCTCCCTGACCCTGAGAGACGCTCCCTGACCCTGATTATGAGACGCTCCCTGACCCTGAGAGACGCTCCCTGACCCTGATTATGAGACGCTCCCTGACCCTGAGAGACGCTCCCTGACCCTGAGAGACGCTCCCTGACCCTGAGAGACGCTCCCTGACCCTGAGAGACGCTCCCTGACCCTGAGAGACGCTCCCTGACCCTGAGAGACGCTCCCTGACCCTGAGAGACGCTCCCTGACCCTGAGAGACGCTCCCTAACTCAGATACACATCAGCAGAAGATTTTCTTTACAATTGTTTGTCAATGTGATGTGTTTCAGGGTGACCTGTTTAAAATCCTCCATAAT
The DNA here is from genome assembly GCA_029224185.1 of Karalla daura. Lineage (NCBI taxonomy): Eukaryota > Metazoa > Chordata > Actinopteri > Chaetodontiformes > Leiognathidae > Karalla > Karalla daura. The sequence continues at coordinate 2,107,519 of CM055193.1, read as the reverse complement.
GTCCTTCTCAATGGAGAAACACGCGAGTCTGCACTGAATTACATGGCAGCATCCGTCAACTACAATGTGAAGAAGGCGCAGATGCAGGTACGCAGCGAACGACTTTCACATCACAATCATTGAAGTAAACGTCACTTCACTTCATCAAACTGGCCATGCATAGAAAAGACTTGTTAATCTTTTCTTTAGACCCAGCTTTATAGTTGGAGCTCCAAAATGCAAAATCTGACATCCTGCTCTTATTCCAGACTGATGACAAGCTGGTCTCTGCCGACGGCTTCATGCTGAATTTCCTGTGGGTGCTGCAGCAGCTGAGCATGAAGATCAAGCTGGAAACGGTCGACCCGTTCTACATCTTCCACCCGCGCTGTCGCCTGGTAGTCAGTCTGGAGGAGACGCGTCTGAAGGCCACAATGGAGGAGCTGAAGAGCTGGATGATGGAGCTACGTAAGAAACTCACTCGCTGGTCATGTGACTCATGGTCATATGCTCTTCATTCAGTCAGAGGACACGGTCCACAGCGTTAGGGTTAGTTAGGATTCATAAAAAAACATTCCTTGACTTCTTGGGACTGATTGATTCCCAATCAATGAGGAGGAAACATGACAATGACTAATCGTGAGGATTAGTCGCTGTCATGTTTCTCTCTCTCATGTATTTGCTTCTGTGTGTTGTACTGACTTTAGTTGGTTGGAACAGGAACATCTCGTCCTTCAGTTTCTCAGGATCAGCTGATTCTTTCCTTGCTCTAACCCTTCACATTATGTTTTTAGATGACAAGGTAAAAGTCCAATGAATCTGTCTCATCTAGTGTAATCAAATTGTCTAATCTTAGATGAAGACCCCACAAAGTTTTCTGAGCCCAAGTTTCCCACCGAGTGTTTCTTCTTGACTCTACACACACATCATCTGTCCATCCTGCCGAGCTGCAGACGCTACATCCGGAGACTGAGAGCAATAAGAGAGCTCAACAGGTACATATTCTCTCTTTAACATGTCTGAAGCGCATCTGATGCGTGTCTCTCACCTGTCTGATGCGTGTCCATAACCTGTCTGATGCGTGTCCATAACCTGTCTGATGCGTGTCCATAACCTGTCTGATGCGTGTCTCTAACCTGTCTGTTCCGTGTCTCTAACGTGTCTGTTCCGTGTCTCTAACGTGTCTCTAACCTGTCTGTTCCGTGTCTCTAACGTGTCTGTTCCGTGTCTCTAACGTGTCTCTAACGTGTCTGTTCCGTGTCTCTAACGTGTCTGTTCCGTGCCTCTAACGTGTCTCCAACGTGTCTGATGCGTGTCAGGACGGTGGAGGAGCTGAAGAACAGTGAGAGTCAGTGGAAAGATTCTCCTCTGGCCAGCCGACACAGAGAGATGCTCAAACGATGCAAAACTCAGCTCAAGGTAAAGGCAGTCAATCGATTGGCCGATCGATACAAGTTCTGAGGTCAGTGTAACAGGAAATGTTGGACAGGTGTGTGTGACCTCAACCCTCTGTGAACCTGTCCCCAGAAACTAGTCCGGGCCAAAGCGTGTGCAGATGTCGGACTGCTAGACGAAAACCTGCTGCGTCGCTGTCTCCAGTTCTACAGCACGGTGATCCAGCTCATCCTGCGCATGGTCGACCCCTCTTACCCGGAGTAAGTCAGGGCAGCCTGCTTAACCCGCTACAGCTGGAGTAACTAACTAACTGCAGTAACTAACTAACTGCAGTAACTAACATCATCAATCTGGCTTATGTGGAGTGAGGCAAATGAGTTCATATTAGTTAACTAGACCTAGTTAACTAATTGGATCTCTTTAGTTAGGTGGTCTGAGTGTTTAGAAAGTATGGTGCACTCGTTTTTTTAAGATGGATCTCACAACACATTAAAGATGTGTAAATATTTCTTTTGTAAAATGTAAAATCAAAAGCTGATGTTTTAAATAAAAAAGCACAAAAGCAATAAAGAGCACCCCTCCAGAGGCAGCTCGGTTCCTATTTCCCTTTCAAAACGAGCGCAGGCAGCTCGGTCCCTACTTGCCACTCTGCATATTCTAGCACAGATCATCACCAAGACAGACTCGGCACTCATGGTGCATACCAACATAGTGACAATTGCCCCGTCTACAACCAGGAAGAGCCTTCAGAGGACAGACTTGTTAAGGAAGTCTGCCGCTTCACCCGCCTCTATAATACAGCCCTATAATCTATAACCCGCCTCTATAATCCAGCCCTATAATCTATAACCCTGCCTCTATAATACAGTCCTATAATCTATAACCCGCCTCTATAATCCAGCCCTATAATCTATAACCCGCCTCTATAATACAGCCCTAGAATCTATTACCCGCCTCTATAATCCAGCCCTATAATCTATAACCCGCCTCTATAATACAGCCCTTTAATCTATTACCCGCCTCTATAATACAGCCCTATAATCTATAACCCGCCTCTATAATCCAGCCCTATAATCTATAACCCACCTCTATAATACAATCCTATAATCTATAATCTATAACCCGCCTCTATAATCCAGCCCTATAATCTATAATCCGCCTCTATAATACAGCCCTATAATCTATAACCCGCCTCTATAATCCAGCCCTATAATCTATAACCCGCCTCTATAATACAGCCCTATAATCTATAACCCGCCTCTATAATCCAGCCCTATAATCTATAATCTATAACCGGCCTCTATAATACAGCCCTATAATCTATAACCCGCCTCTATAATACAGCCCTATAATCTATAATCTATAATCCAGCCCTATAATCTATAACCCGCCTCTATTATCCAGCCCCGACAGAGGACAATTAACACGTTAATGGCCCCATCTCGTCACTTGATGAGGGGGTGTGGCTTCACCGCCACAGGTGTCAATGGCCCATCTTGTGACCATTCACTGCCACAGGTATTAATGTGCTAATGCTCACTCATGTGACCCCTTGTCACATAACGAGGGGAATGGCCCATATCCACAGTCCCACCCACTTCCGGAGAGTTTAAATCCTGGCTTTCCCCCAAACCAACCAGAACTGAAGAAGCCCTTCGGATGAAGGACGAAACGTCTTCAAACCCCAGAAAGAAGTCCAGTTGCTCGACTAAACTGAACATTGGGTTCCACTGTGTAAACTCACAGCGTGAGACAGCACAGACGCTAGGGCGGGAGGAGCGCCGATAGTTGCTACCTGTGTGTCTCACACACACACACACACACACACACACACACACACACACACACACACACACACACACACACACACACACAAAAAAGTTTGTGAAATGCTGGTCTAGAACCTTTCTTCTCACTCCCCAGCATCTCTCTACCGTTGGACTCAGATGTTCCGAAAAGCTTCGCCGCTCTGCCAGAATTCTACATCGAGGATGTCGCTGAATTCCTACTGTTTGTTGTCCAGTGAGTCCATGTTTCTAGTTCCTGTTCTCTGATGTCACTTCCTGTGTGACTGGCTCTGTGCTGACCCTCCTTCTATATGTCTCAGGTATTCTCCTCAGGTTCTGTATGAACCCTGTGTCCAGGACATTGTCACCTTCCTCGTGGTTTTCATCTGTAGCCAGAACTACATCAGGAACCCGTACCTCATCGCTAAACTGGTCGAGGTTCTGTTTGTTACCAACCCGGCGGTTCAGCCGCGGACGCAGAGATTCTCTGAGATGATGGAGAATCACCCGCTGTCCGTCAAGCAGCTGGTTCCAGCACTCATGAAGTTCTACACTGGTCAGTTTATGCACAGGGCAACCCTAACCCAGAGATTACATCAGAGCTGCTCCATCCTGAGATCTGCTTCCTTTGGTTGTGTCCAGATGTTGAGCACACCGGAGCCACCAGTGAGTTCTATGATAAGTTCACAATCCGTTACCACATCAGCACCATCTTCAAGAGTCTCTGGCAGAACCTGGCACACCACGGCACCTTCATAGAGGAGTTCAAGTGAGTTCATCTCTGAGGTCTGAATCTCTGTGATCAGCTCCACACTCACCTCCTCCCATCCATTGCTCCTCCAGCTCTGGGAAACAGTTTGTTCGCTATATCAACATGTTGATCAACGACACCACATTCCTGTTGGACGAGAGCCTTGAGTCCCTGAAACGAATCCACGAAGTTCAGGAAGAGATGAGGAACAAGGAGCAGTGGGAGCAGCTGCCCAGGGTCAGTATGTGTGTGCTAGTCTGGTAGCAGCTCTTGTTCATGTTATCAGTTTCATAATTAAAACCGTAATGCTTCTACTAGAACCTGCCAGAGCTCATTGAACTGAATCACTCTCTGAGTTGATTCCATGTTGCTCTGTGTTTAGTTGCATTCTGTTGCATACCGTTACGTATTGTTACATATTGTTATGTAGTGCTATGTGCTGCTATGTTGGTTAATATTGAACTGTCTGAATGTGTTTTCCTGTGAAGGAGCAGCAGCAGAGCCGCCAGTCTCAGCTCACCCAGGACGAGCGTGTGTCCCGCTCGTACCTGGCTCTGGCCACAGAGACGGTGGAGATGTTCCACATTCTCACCAAACAGGTGCAGAAGCCCTTCCTGAGGCCGGTGAGTGCAGTTCCCCTTCCTGTGCACCCTAACCATGGGAGCAGGAACTCCCTGCTCAGTCTCTGAACTGTGTTGCAGGAACTTGGACCTCGTTTGGCTGCGATGCTGAACTTTAACCTCCAGCAGCTCTGTGGCCCAAAGTGTCGCGACCTGAAGGTGGAAAACCCAGAGAAATATGGCTTTGAACCCAAGAAGCTGCTGGACCAGCTGACGGACATCTACCTGCAGCTCGACTGCGCTCGCTTCGCTAAAGCCATCGCAGATGACCAGGTTTGTTGTCCTTTGCCATGCAAATGAAACTTTCTGGTGACAGAATACGAGAAGGAAGTTTCCCGTGGAAGAAACAAGGAAACAAGGAAAAGCTGCGGCTCTTCAGCCACAGTCTGTCAGCCAGTGAATCACTGCTGATGGCTCAGAGTTTCAGGCCTGTGGTCACGTCTGCAGCTCTGACCAGTCACTGGTCAGAGAATTGACCTTGTTGTTGTCTGAACCTCATGTGGCATAACCAAAGTGCTGCACACAGTTTATCAAATGTTTTAAAATTATTTTCTAAAAATAAAATAAAAGTCTTTAAGAAAAAAAAGACATTTCTGTTGGAACCAGAATTCATAGCTTCTATGTTAACTCTTAAGAAGAGTCCAACCGTCTATGAAACACATTTATCATATCAGTGATCCATGTGCTGGAATCTGTCTCCTCGGACCCTTTTCTCCTCCTCTCTCTGTCTTCTATTGAACGTTGTGTCTGCCCCGGCTGCAGCGCTCCTACAGTCGGGAGCTGTTTGAGGAAGTGATCTCCAAGATGAGGAAAGCTGGCATCAAGTCCTCCATCGCCATCGAGAAGTTCAAGCTGCTGCTGGAGAAAGTGGAGGAGATAGTGGCCAAGAATTCCCAGTCTGAGATGGACTACAGTGATGCTCCGGATGAGTTTAAAGGTGTGTTTGTGTGTGTGTGTGTGTGTGTGTGTGTGTGTGTATGTATTTTTGTGTGTGTATGTATTTGTGTTTGGGGGCGTCACTGGTTCTCCCTAACCCTGCTGATGTCACATTAGATCAACTCTGCAGATCAACTGCTCTAACATGTTCACAATCCTGCTCTGAGTGCAGCAGGAGTAGCAGATGTCTTTGAGGTTAATGTTTCCACAGTTTCATCCTCAGAACCCTGTTCCACTTCAGCGTAGTGCAGTAATGTGGCAGCGTTAGGGTAACACATGGGAGACAAGTTTAATCTCCTGGTTTTTAAATGGTGGAAAAAATGTGACTTTGGTTTGTTTTATTCATTTGTGTTTTATGCAACTGGTTTCTTGGTTAATTACAGAGTGAAAGAACTTATTCTAATATATAATCTAAAACACAAGGCTGATATAGAAGCACAATTTTAAAGAGACGGAATAAAGGGAACAAACTGAAGACATCACTGACGTCAAGTGTTACCATGCAGACATTAATATCCAACTGTTCACAGACTGAATGATTGTTAATGTGTTTATATCTGCTCCAAATCCACAAACACGAGCTGAAGGATCTGACTGGAAAACTTTGTGAAAACGTTGTGAAAACTTTATGAAAACGTTTTCTTCTAGTTGTAAACTGTTAGATCTGCTCCTGTAATGTTAGGGTTAATGCTCTGTGCAGCTCAGAGGATCAGGAAAGATGTTGGCTCATTTTAGTGTTTCTGGACATAAAGCGATGTGTGGTTTCTCTCAGACCCTCTGATGGACACGCTGATGACTGACCCTGTGATGCTGCCGTCAGGAAACGTCATGGATCGCTCCATCATCCTGAGGCATCTCCTCAACTCCCCCACCGACCCCTTCAACCGCCAGCCGCTCACTGAGAGCATGTTGGAGTCAGGTAGCATTCTTTAGGAGGAACAGGGACATTTATCACTTATCTGATGGTGGGAGCAGACACAGAAGGCAGCACCTCTCTAGCCTTCATGACACTCGCAGGGTGCTCCAGCACTTGGTGCAGAAGTGGCTCCGGTTCCTCCGTTGACACGTTAACTCTTTGTGAGACTCTGAAGACGCAGCGTCTAGATTCTTCAGCTTTTGGCCGCAGCAGAACTGGAACCAGAATCTTATTTTGGAGTTTGATGCAAAAGAGCAGAAATGTGGTTAGACAAGTGAAGCGGCCGACTCGATAGCTCTGTGCATGTGCTCTGAACAAGCCAGTGGAGTCATCACGTGTGTCACCATGTGTTTGTTGTGCTGTTTGTTCTGCAGTTCCTGAGCTGAAGGAGAGGATTCATGCCTGGATGAGAGAGAAACAGGGCGGACGGCCTGTCTGAAGACCTCACGTCTACACTCGGCTTCTTCTTCTCCATCATTAAGGGATCAGTCCAACATGCCTGAATTCAGCTTCACTTCAACTGATGACAAAAAGAAAACTTTGTGAAGGGGGAGGAGCCTGAAGTTTTATTTGCATTTACTCTTTTTGTCTCAAACCATTATCATGGTTCTAAAAGCAAAATATAATAAAGTTAAGACTTTTACGTTTTTCTCATGAGTTTGTCTATATATGGGTTAGGGGTATGTATGTGTGTGGGTGTGTGTATATATGTATACATATATATATGTATACATATATACACACACACACGTATTTAACAGCTAGGTAATGGATTTTGATGCTGCAAGAAAACATGTTGACCACCAATACATTTACCAGCAAGGTTCAGACACACACACACACACACACACATATATATATATTTTCCCCTTTTCACGATTCTTATTTTGTTTCATAATCCTCGTCTGCATTTAAGACGCAAATTGTAGGAGAGGGAATAGAACCGTGTGTGTGGGTTAGGTTGTAGCTTAATGTGAACTAATCCTAAGCGTCAGTTTTTTCTTGAGTACGATAGGAAGATGAGCAGCGGTTAACCAAAATACTGTTAACTTTCTCCATTTTAGTCACATTTTACCTGCTGACCACAGTTGACTGAGTCTTTGTGTGTTTGTGTTTGTGTGTGCATGTGCGTTGTCCTCTTGGACAGAAAAACCAGATCCTTCTTTCACGTGAAGTGGAGAAACTTGAGAGAATGTAGCATGAACAGCAGACAGGCTGCAGCCACAGCACATTAGTCTTCAGAACCACTGACATTCACCTCAACACGTCTCTTAACTGCACTGTACCTAACTTGACCTTAACTGTACAGGGAATCATGTCCTTTAACCCCTACCAGCTTTGAAGCTAGGGTTTTGAACTGAAATAAATGATGATGCACATTATCTCACATTATTCGTCATTGTTTATTGCTCCAGTTAAAGGCCAGTAGATTTTATGGTCCTGGCTCAAATTGTGAAGACTTCTCAGCAACACGAGTTCTGCTTTTAGATACATTTTCCCAGAAGCCCCATTTTAGCTTTGAAGTTGGTGGCCATCAAGGTCGGAGTCACAAAAACTAAATGGAATGTGAAGTTTGGTCTCAGTTCAGAAACCAAGAGGCTCATAATAGAGCTGCTGCTCCTCCTCACTGAGGATCTATGTAGTCCAGCATCTGGTCAGGAGTCTCCTAGAACCTCCTGTTCCATCAGGAGGTTCCATCAGGTCCACCTGGGAGAAGACTGCAGCAGCATCACAAACATGATGCAGAGAATAACTCCTGAGACGGGGGGGGGGGGTTTACTCTGAAAAACATAGAGAAAAGCTCAGAACCAGCTCAGAGTGAGAGGTGTCACCTGCCCACTTCCAGCTGGACAGAAGCAGTAGCTTAGAGGGTCCTGGACAGCACAGCATCCATGAGGTCTAGAAGGATGTTTAAAATACATTAATGACATGTATATAACACCACAGGGAACGTGTATATATATTTCTTGACTATCTCACATTCACATTTCACTATCAATCTACTCTGTAATATGTAAAACATTCACAATATACATAATCAATTCACATATTAGCAACATTTATTTCCAAAGGCATGTCCCACACTGCACCTAGGGAGACAAAAGGATATACATGTACAAACAATACAATAAGAAAATGTGAACATCATTACACCATGCAACTATCTACTTGAAGAGGAGAAACATTAGCACTCTCTATTACATATGTTTTTACAATAATTCTTATGTGATCATCTTCATTTCATCATGGGGTGCTCTGCATTGCTCTCCAGCATGGAGCAGACCACACAGTAGTCTTCTGCACTGCCTAGAAAGAAAGAAAGAGCACTTCATTTTTACATGTCTATTGGTTATTTTCTTTTTGTTTCTGATGCTGCAGTCTGTGCCTGCCATGACTCTGACGACCTCCCTCTTATTTTCAGATGGTTAAACCAGAATTAGAGCCTTACTTCATCATCAAAACCTCTAGTTTCTGAGAACTTTCCCTCATACTAGTCCTTGTTTCCCAAGGGGTCTAGGAGGACCAGGGTAGTTGTGGGGATGTCAACGATCTGAAAAACAAATAAAGTTTAATTCACGTTAACAAAACAGTACTTAGAAAAAACACACACCACAACAATTCAGTGTGCAGAGATGTTCACTGGGCACACCCAACATTTCTCACCTGGAAATGTCATCTGTAGGATGTTTTACAACAGGCTGAACTTAAATTTACAATTTACTGAACATCCACGAGCTTAAGAATACATTCATTACCTTACTGAGGCCACAGAACTTCCCAGAAAACAGTGCAGTTCCAACCACAGCATCCGCATGGTACACAGGATTCTGTTTAAAGCAAATACATGAAAACACACACGCACAAACACACACTATATAGTTGTATAACAATTGATAACCTGCAATATGTCATTCTTGCCTTGTATATTCCTCGATGAGGCACTGGAGGTATGCACCAATTATCTAAAATGTGAGCAAAGGAATATTAACACATAACAGAGAAACGCTGCTACAAGAAGCTAGTAATTATCCATTGTGTGCTCTGCAACGACCTGAATGAAGTGTCCTAGAGTTTGTATGGACTGATGACTGCCTCTAACCCTAACCCTAACCCTAACCCTAACCCCAACCCTAACCCTAACCCCAACCCTAACCCTAACCCCAACCCTAACCCTAACCCTAACCCCAACCCTAACCCCAACCCTAACCCAAAGCCTGTGTACTAAAAGAAAATGATGATTTATGTCAACACTGAACTCCAGACCAACAGACCAAAAATGAATGAAAATGAATGAAGCCATTCACCTTTGAGGGTGAACAGTTTTTGACATTCCATAAAAATGAATGTGTTCTACTGTAATGTAAGATTACACATATATTTCATGGAGTCAAACATCCATATTCAGCCTTAATGATTAACCTGGTGTGATGGCCGAACAACAACAGATGACCAAAGACGGTCAAGGACACATTTTTTTAGCTCACCTTCATCTTGTGTGCTGTACGGAGTCTCCGGTGAAAGCTGAACTGGGGTTCACTCAGCTTTTTTGGCAAACCTAATTACCAATGGTCTTGGTTCATCCACATAGCTTTCTGCTCTCACCAAGTCTTCCCTTTCAGGCCTCCAGTATGACTCGATGTAATCTACACTGTACTTGCGCAGGGTTCTGCTGTCAGATTGTAGAGTGACATGTTTGCCACTAAAGTCTTGAATGATGTAGGGACCAGAAAAGTCTGGCTGAAGTCCTCCGCCCTTCCTCCTTCACTTCCTCACATTAAGCAGCAGAATTTCATCCCCTGCCTTCTATTGGACTTCTTCATATGTTTTAAATACTTTTTTGTCAGCCCTCTGCTTCTCTTGTGCCTTCTAACGTTGTCTTCCACAGACCTGTTGTCTACTTGAGCCTGCTTTTTTGTGGCACTGAACTCAGTGTAAACAGACTCTGGCATTCTGATTGTTGAAAGTTCTGATTGTTTTGAACAATTACAACATAAAAATGTGATGCATTCCATGAAAATATCCGTTACATTGTAATACTTGCAGGACTACATGCAGATGCATTTTTTTAAAACAACAAATACAACAATACAAATTGCAAGTGAGGCGCAATATTAGAGAGCACAAGCTGTAGATTATACACACACACACACACACACACACTACTGCATTTAATTACATCTTAGTGATAGTAAAGTGAAAACTCTCAAACACTCACTGGCAACTCAGCAGGAACCTCTGATGGGAAACATGCTTCCCATCCATACATAAAGCGGAATGAGGTGTGCTTCATGGTGGTGTGAACTTTAGACCTTAATGAAAACAGTGTGGCATCCATAAAGATGCCCCAGCTAAAGGCAGGCACAGTAAAGCACAGAAGAAATGATGATGTTTTGAAAGCCATATAGATGTGACACAAAGAATGATAGCATGTACCTTTTGATGTTATCATTTGTTTTTTCATGGAGACCATTGGTCTGTGGATGGCAGGTAGCTGTGACTGACCTTTATTTGGAGAACTTCACAAAGCCTTGTGTTGAGCTTCAAACGAAAACAAAAACAAAACTAATTAGTAAGTAATTTATACTCACAGATATATGCTTGGCAGATTATTTGTTGACAGCACAGAAGCCAGGGGCGCAGATAGGTTTTTGGAACTGGGTGGGGCAGCTTTCTTTCCTAAAGTAAGGTGTCCACGTCACTTGCTCACTCTCTGCGCTTTGGATAGCTTTAACTGGGGACAGGGCGGCTGAATTGGGGACTGTGCCCTGAACGTATATGGAACGTCCGGTCACCCTATCCTCAAGTGAGGGGGACGGCTCGAAATGCATTTGAATCTGGGTGGGTCGAATGCCACCTGTCCCACCCTCTATCTGTGCCCCTGACTGAAGCAGATGGGTATGGTTAACTTTTGCAGCAGACATTGTGATCAATGGGTAGGCTTCTACCCATTCTGAAAAATAGTCTGTTGCAGTCTGGCACCCTCTTGATGTCTGTGGGAGGGGACCAGGCAGGTCAGCTCCGATACAGCAGACACCTGATATGTAATTGAAATAACCCCTGTATGTATAGTCATTATTGTAATGTACACATTGCCAACTTAATATATACATTGCCACTTCATTACTTTAATGCACTTTTAATGCAGTTTCCCCCATGGTTTAATTGCATGCTTAAATTTACTGGAGCTTAATCTGTGTGTTTTTACATGTATCTTAATCTGTGTGTTCTGACCTGTGTCTTTCTGTATTGCAGTGTGCATGACCTCCTCTCCCCACACTGGGTGGTGGTATCGTCCTTTCCCCCTCACTCCTACTTCCTTCTGCAGGCTTCCGTGACATATCCTCCCTGTTTGGGAAGTCATTGGTGTAGGACAGCCTTTGTTTTAAGGTTTGTTTATTTTTTATATTTTGTGCAGAAATAAATCTTAAAGTTTGATTTGGCTAGTTTATACTATCAAACTGCTCTGTCTAAATAAACTAGATTATTTGAAACTGGAAACTCACATCTCTGCTCCTTAATTTTCTTTCTATGGAAGAACCTGTGAAGGTGTGTATATTCTCTGGGTAAAATTCCCAGAGTGGTGTTGTCACTTGTTGTCAGGGGTTCATAACTGCCCCGGTCACATTGAAAAAACTACTTTCTTCTCCATCCAATTCAAAACTCCCAAGGGAGCTTTAAATCTTTTGGCATGAAGATTGTGTCTATGCATGGTGTTGAACTGCCTGTCAATGATCTTTAAAGAAATATTGGCATCTAAATCACTATCAGTTCAAAATATGCAGAGAAACTCTGTTCTCTGCATATTTTTAATATAAACTAAACTGTATGTTCAACATGTAAACACACAAGTATTACTATTTGATTGACTTCCTTCTCTCTATAGGACTGCTTTGTACTACAGCACATTTCACACAGATTACAACCAATAATTCAACCAATAATAAAGTTCAAATTTACTGGTGAAAAGTAATTTCGCTGAAATTGCTCTACCGATTTGCACAGCAATACAGTGTTCAGGCATCTTCCTGCTTTGGTTGTTTACATTACTTTTTAAGATGGCGGGCGCATTTCTCGCACCCTGGCAGCCAATACGGCGTCTACTCTCTATACGTCTATGTTTTAGAACGACCCGGCAGCTCGTCCTTTAGGTGCAGTACCTATGTCCGCCCGCGGAGGGCGCTTTGCCACAGTATCTCTCTGTCCCGACAGGAGGCGCCAAGTGGCTATGGAGTTGCGGATCTGAAATCCTGCAGTGTCGTGTCACGCTTGGAAAAAAACAGCTCCTCCCGCCGCAGATTCCAAGGCTCCTATTGGCTGGGTTACGCTTCGTTCCCAGAGCACTCCGTTCATTGGTCGAGGTGGCTGCCGTTCAGCACTGCAGAGGGTGGTGACGTCGTGTGTGTGACTCGGGGCGGCTCGGTGTTGGTCGGCTCAGCTCGGGCTCGGTTCTGCAGAGACTCGGTCCGTCCAGAGCCATAGGCCGTCTAGAGACCTAGAGAGAACCAGACAGACTTAGACAGATCCCTGGGCTCCTGCTGCTGCTACCCGGGACTCTTCTGCTGCCCGCGACTCCGTGAAGCCTCCGCTGAGATGGATGTTTGTCTCCGAAGGTTCCGATAAACAAGAGACTCCTCCCGAGGCTAACGAGCTAACGAGGCTAACGCTGCGGCTGCGCTGCGTGAGTCACAACCTGTTTATTACATCATCACTATCATCATCAGCATTATAATTATCATTATTATAAGCGTCGGGATTAGCAGTACCATTACCATCATCATTATTAGCACTGTTATTAGGATCATTATCGTCGTTAGTATTAGCTTCGTTATCGGTGTCGTATTATCGACAGGAAACTGATTTGGCGGAGAAACGTCTGTGATCGGCTACCCTAACCGATCAGATCACATAAGATCACACCTTTATGGTCAACATTAGTTCTTCATTAAATACATTTTAACGGTGGTGAAGAATATCATGTTTATTTTCGTCTGCAGACGTTGCAGGTCACAGTTCCTCTTAAAGAACAATCATTTATTATAATGTTCCCAATTTATTAAAATGATTTAAAACCTTTATGAATGAAGCTTCAACTCAAATAGTTTGTATCAGAGCTGACGGAACAAGGCGGCTGTAATTCAGCTACATCTCATTGCGGAGCAGATTAACCTTCGAACAAATGTTTGGAGCTGAGCTTCAGGGCCGTGTCTGAGATCGATGAAGATGATGAAAATGATAAAGATGAAGCTCAGGCCTAGATCTTGGTGCTAAACTCTAACAGAAGATTGTGTTTCACGGGCGTGTGCTTCAGTAATGGCTGCTGAAGGACGTGGAAAACATGAGACTCAGTCACAGCTGCAGGAAACAGGCCTGGAGTTAGATCAGCAGCAGAGAGACAAGATAATCTATAATTCATCAATAACATTCACAAGTTGGGTTTTAAAAAGCTTATCCCAGACCTCTGAAATCAGCTGGATGTGGCTGTTGTTGCGAAGCAGCCGCTGTTAACTCAATGTGTGTTTGTAGGAACGACTCAGACATTTCTCTGGGATCAGACGGGCGGCCGACATGTCAGGGGCATCTGTGAAAGTCGCTGTTCGGGTTCGTCCCTTCAACTCCAGGGAGACGAGTAAGGACTCCAAATGCATCATCCAGATGCAGGGAAACACTACAAGTAAGTGTACATTTGCCTGATTCATGTCAACTAGAAAAAGAGGGATTGTTAGATAGTCATATAGAGTTATAGGGTTAGGTTTATTGGTTTCGCTCTATAGGGACGCTATGAGATGTGTGTCTTTGACTTATTACAGCTTGGTATCGTCCATTAGAATCTGTCTGATGAAGATGAGGGTGAAATGGAGAACAAGCTGCTTCACAGACTAGAGATGTTTCGTGGAGAAGCTTGTTCAACTTGTTAGTGACTGTTGACTCGTGGACGAGTCCATGACCTGATCATTGATCACGTTGTCATTGACAGAGAGCTCTGGACATGACCGAAGCTCCGTCTCTTTGTCTCTCTTTGTATTTGTCGCACTGTGTGTGGGGCCTTGTCAGGTGAGGATGGCAGACTTTTTTTAGACATGTTCTCAGGCTGAGCAGAGAGTGAGACTTTTCAGTGAAGCTCTGAAACAAACCAGAACTAATGTAATAAAGCGGTGACGTGTTGCTACCTCTGCTTCAAATGTTGAATAACCGCAGGAGCCAGCGTGGCCTTCATTAGGACCCTGATGTTTTCTCTGCGTACTTACATAACCCGTCTGTTGTGTTCTCTCAGCCACCGAGCAACATCTCGTGTCTGGAGATATCGTTATGTGTACTCGCTGCATAAAGAGAATTATCTTCTTTGTTACCCTTCTCTGTTACGTCAGAGAATTAAGCTGAAGCTGCACTTCCACTGCCTATGTGTCGGATCCGGCTCTACTCCGCCATGGCAGAGGACCCAATCTGTATCCATACAAGTCAGTGTTCCAGCCTGGCTCTGCCACAGATCCGCTGACGGAACTCACCACAGAGCAGATTGCACAATTTTGTGAGATCTTGTGGGTTCTCATTCATTCCCACTGTCTGGCAGAGCTTCAGCTTGGTAGAAGCGGTGGGTGTTGCCGGAGGGCTGAGCATGGAGCAGAGCTGGAGCAGATCAAAGCTGGACCAGATGTAGGTAGTGGAAGTCAGCCATAACTCTAACACAAACCCAACAAAAGGCTAGGCTAATGCTGACCTGACTTGAATAAACCTACGGAGATATAACCCTATGGAAAACTGTATCTGACTGGACATGTTCGGTTTGAGGAATAGTTCTCATTTTTACACCATCTCTCCTTAACCTACTGTAATGTAGCCAAGCCAAACATAACCTACATTTACCTTTACATTTACTCATTCAGCAGATGCTTTTATCCAAAGCGACTTACAATTGAGGAACGGCATAAGTGCAGATCAAGGTTGATGAGATGAAAGTTGAAGAGAAAGATTGTCCTTTTTTTTTCAAACATATTAATGTAGTTAGAGCACTGTTTAGGAACGGAGGTGCTCTAGGAAGAGGAGAGTCTTCAAGAGATTCTTAAATAGGGATAGAGAGGTTCCCACTCTGATGCTGTTTGGAAGTTTGTTCCACCACCTAGGGACCACAAAGGCAAACAGTCTGGACTGGAATTGGTTTGAGCAAAGGGATGGCAGAGCAAGACGACGTTCTAGAGAGGAGAGTAATGCTCGAGAGGGAGCATAGACCTGGATGAAGGAGTTCAGGTGAGAGGAAGCATAGACCTGGATGAAGGAGCTCAGGTGAGAGGAAGCATAGACCTAGATGAAGAAGTTTGGGTGAGAGGAAGCATAGACCTGGATGAAGGAGCTCAGGTGAGAGGAAGCATAGACCTAGATGAAGTAGTTTGGGTGAGAGGAAGCATAGACCTGGATGAAGGAGCTCAGGTGAGAGGAAGCATAGACCTAGATGAAGTAGTTTGGGTGAGAGGGAGCATAGATTTAGATGAAGGAGCTCAGGTGAGAGGGAGCGGACCTAGAGCTCACTTTGAATTTGATTCATGCTGCTACGGGTCGCCAGTGGAGGTCTATCAGAAGCTGCTACTGGTAGCCGGTGGAGGTCTATCAGAAGCTGCTACTGGTACCAGGTGGAGGTCTATCAGAAGCTGCTACTGGTAGCCGGTGGAGGTCTATCAGAAGCTGCTACTGGTAGCCGGTGGAGATCTATCAGAAGCTGCTACTGGGAGCCGGTGGAGGTCTATCAGAAGCTGCTACTGGTAGCCGGTGGAGGTCTATCAGAAGCTGCTACTGGTAGCCGGTGGAGGTCTATCAGAAGCTGCTACTGGTAGCAAGTGGAGGTCTATCAGAAGCTGCTACTGGTAGCCAGTGGAGGTCTATCAGAAGCTGCTACTGGTAGCAAGTGGAGGTCTATCAGAAGCTGCTACTGGTAGCAAGTGGAGGTCTATCAGAAGCTGCTACTGGTAGCCGGTGGAGGACAGAGGGCAGAGAGAAACGCACTGTAAGGAAAATATATTGTACTTACCACAACTGCCCCACATCACGCTTGTAAGATTGACCGGTATGTTAGACTAACCAAATGTAGCTTAGTCTAACCTATCCTAACCTGGCCTAGCCTAATATAGCCAAGCTGAGTTTAACCTAACCCAACATAGACTAGTATAAAATAGCCTAGCCCTACATAGTTTAGTCTTATTTAGACTAACATTGCTTAATCTGGCCTAGTCTAGCAGGAATCTAGAGTTTACCCTGCAAAAAAACGCAATAGAGTTGTTGGAGTCCTTGACGTAGTCCTTGAAGCAGAAGATAAATGATGTTCGGTCATGTTGAGTGAACATAAATTTACATTGCACATGTTGAAAAGGAGCAGAAGTTAGAATCTTGTTTATTACCCAGTCCTCTACAACTTAGTTCAGCAGCTATGAGGAATTAATTCTGGTGCAGAAAACATGAAGACACAAGCTAACAGCAAGACACATGGCATTTACACAGAGTAAATGGAGTATACTAAAACACACGGTGTACAAAAACACAAATACACAGTATGCAAATATACAATTACACAGAGTATATACACAAATAAAATAATATACACAGAGTATGCAAATAGGTGAGTGAAATGTAGCTTGAATATTTTCTGCTCATTGACTCAAGCTAAATGAAACTAAATGAAATTTAGAACATGACTAAATGACTAATGACCAAATTATGACTAGATCTATGTAAATGAGGATCTATATGACTTTAACATTTATGTGATATTAGATTTATATCACTATAGATCAATGTGACTATAGATGTGCATGACCAGATTGGTTTGTTGTGATGACAGAGCTGGATGAATGTCGTGTCATGTCATATAGTCATATTATGTTATGTTATGTGGACACGGAGACAGTCAGGTTGGATAGTAAGGCTGGACTGGACTGATTATCTTGGGTTAATCCGAAGTCTCAGGAGGCCACGCCCCGTTAATCCCTGTGACCCTCAGAGATGTAACGGCCCGGACCCCCCAGGGTCAGAACCTCGCTATCCTGCAACGACTACAACCTACCTACTGCAGCTACCTACTGCAGCTACCTACTGCAGCTACCTACTGCAGCTACCTACTGCAGCTACTTACTGCAGCTACTTACTGCAGCTACCTACTGTAGCTACCTACTGCAGCTACCTACTGCAGCTACCTACTGCAGCTACCTACTGCAGCTACCTACTGCAGCTACTTACTGCAGCTACTTACTGCAGCTACCTACTGCAGCTACCTACTGCAGCTACCTACTGTAGCTACCTACTGCAGCTACCTACTGCAGCTACCTACTGCAGCTACCTACTGCAGCTACTTACTGCAGTTACTTACTGCAGCTACCTACTGTAGCTACCTACTGCAGCTACTTACTGCAGCTACCTACTGCAGCCACTTACTGCAGCCACTTACTGCAGCTACCTACTGCAGCTACCTACTGCAGCTACAGACTGCAGCCACAGACTGCAGCTACCTACTGCATCTGCAGACTG
Organism: Karalla daura; assembly: GCA_029224185.1. Classification (NCBI taxonomy): domain Eukaryota; kingdom Metazoa; phylum Chordata; class Actinopteri; order Chaetodontiformes; family Leiognathidae; genus Karalla; species Karalla daura. Next base: position 2,089,627 of record CM055193.1, on the reverse strand, counting down.
CAGCTACCTACTGCAGCTGTAGACTCTGCCATACATAAAAAGACACAGGACTAATTTCTCCCAATAAAAAAACAGATATACAACAGAAATACAAACATTACAGAGCAGCATTATGATAGGAGAGCACAGTAAAGGCACCATGCTAGCAGCTCACTGTGTCCAGCTGCTTGGACTGAGAGGACAGCTACACCTAGCTCCTCTTTGAGTCTTATCCAGGTTTACTTGAATGAACATGTGTGTCAATGCAGATATTGTAAGTTCTATTAATAGTGTATAAGTAATTGTTGCTCTATATATGCTGTGGCTGAGTATGATGTGCATTAGCATGCCAATAAAGTCCCCTTTGATTTGAGTTTATGTAGTTTTTCAGCTGAAATGATGTATTGTTTGAAGCTCGTTAAACTATGCTCATGAGATAATGAGAAGGAGGGTCTGTGATTGTCTGAGTCAGAGTGTAAGGGAAGATTGAATCTGTGCAACTCTCAGTTTTTGACTTCTCTGTGGTAGACTACTGTGGTGCGTTGTCAAGGCAACAGAACTCTGCTATGAGCACGTCTCAGATGAATGAATGAATGAATGTAGGTTTGGCTCCTTCACTCCTTCAGACATTGTGTTATTCTGTTATCAGTGCTGCAGTGTCTGAAGTTCTGTAACTATAGGTTTTGGTTTCATAGAACGGTCTTGGAACGATCATTGATCAACAGGTCATGATGTGAAGATGTGACACAGCGTTAGTTTCTTTTCCAGATGAACCCGGTGACAACAAAGAACTAGCTTCAACAATAGGGCGACTTCCTGCCTCACTGTGATCTGTTTCCTTTGTTTGCCTTGAAGTTTGAGGGTGAAAAGTGATATAATGTATTAACATATGACCAAGGAAACTCAGAATTAATATTGTGGTTTTGCATGTTTGGAAGTCAGTCTTCCAAAGGAAGATAAAATGTTAAATTTGGAGAAACCCTGTTGGAGCAATGTTTACAAAGTAGTAAACAGCTTCTGCCTCTAAGCCTCAGCTTTGACCAAAACACTTCGCCCCAAGCTACTAATGACTGATATAATACTAATTGTCCAGGTTAAATGTCTACAATGCAAACTGTCAATGCTTAAGGGATCATGTGTGCTTAAGCGCCCTATCAACATATCAGAATATCATGTCAGAAAGTGTTTCTCGACCACTATGTCTGTGGTACGTCCAGTTTCCTGGTCAGAAGATGGAACTGTGAAGAGGTCGTCCTCTCATTGTGTAACTGAAGTTGAACTTGTTTATCTCAGGTTGAGATCACAGTTTCTGTGGATCTGAATTCTGTTATTTTTAATAGTTTCTCGTTTTCATTGTTGTTTTCCTGCTGTTTGGTGATGAGGGGGACAAAGAGGAGGAGGATGTGGGAGATGGAGGGGGAGGGAGAGCAAGGCCATAGCAGAGGCTCTGAAAGAGCTCAAGCCTTGTTCACGTGTAGGAGAGCGTGAGGCAGAGACCATGCAGCCGTGACAAGGCCCCGGCTGCTGCCGAGTGTGCAGGCAGGAAAGCCTTTGGTTCTCTTGTTCCCTGGTTCTGTAGGTCTCTGATTCCTATGGTTCTGTGGTTAGAGTTAGGGTTAGTGCAGTCTAAGATTAAGGAATAGGATTAGTTAGCGTTTGGTTTGCGTGAGGGTTAGGTCAGTGTGAGGGTTAGCTCAGTCTGAGGGTTAGGGTTAGATCAGTCTGAGGGTTAGGTCAGTCTGAGGGTTAGGTCAGTCTGAGGGTTAGGGTTAGTTATGGTTAGATCAGTCTGAGGGTTAGGGTTAGTTATGGTTAGATCAGTCTGAGGGTTAGGGTTAGTTATGATTAGATCAGTCTGAGGGTTAGGGTTAGTTATGATTAGATCAGTCTGAGGGTTAGGGTTAGTTTTGGTTAGGTCAGTCTGAGGGTTAGAGTTATTTAGGATTAGTTTAGTGTTACCCCGATATTCCACAGAATGCGTATGCGGCACCTAACAACACCGGTGGTAACCACTGCAATTATCTTCCATTGAAATCAATGGAGACCTCCTCCACATAGAGCTCGTCCACACAGACCTCCTCCACATAGTGCTCCTGCACATAGAGCTCCTCCGCATGGAGTGGCTCAATACCGTCCCAGGAGTGCTCAGCTGCAGCTTGCTGCTCCAGAGCGCCCTATTTTTCCAGCTTTTCTATTTGAGCTCAAATTGACCGATTGGATTGTACCAAACAGGAAAGAATCGCTATGTATAAAAAAAAACTTCTGTCAGATTTCAAAATAAAATAGATAGATAGATTAGCTTGATCAGATGTCTCGGTTAAAACTCTCCCTGAGCATGTCCCCGATTTTAATGTGAGAGGGAAAAATTGCGCGGAGCACAGAGAGAGAGAGAGAGAGAGGAGATCGTTATGATGTCGTCTTGCGGCCTCTCATACTTTTGGACGTAACGCATGGATTCAGCTGCTGCTCCGCTGCCATGACACACAGGGAGGAGTATCAGACTTTTTACAGAACCGTGCTGCTGCTGCTTACCAGTCTGTGGAATATGGGGTTTGGGTTCGTTAGGGTTAGGTCAGTGTTAGTGTTAAGGTTGATTACGGTTAGGTCAGTGTTAGGGTTAAGGTTGATTACGGTTAGGTCAGTGTTAGGGTTAAGGTTGATTACGGTTAGGTCAGTGTTAGGGTTAGGGTTGACTACGGTTAGGTCAGTGTTAGTGTTAAGGTTGATTACGGTTAGGTCAGTGTTAGGGTTAAGGTTGATTACGGTTAGGTCAGTGTTAGTGTTAAGGTTGATTACGGTTAGGTCAGTGTTAGTGTTAAGGTTGATTACGGTTAGGTCAGTGTTAGTGTTAAGGTTGATTACGGTTAGGTCAGTGTTGGTGTTAAGGTTGATTACGGTTAGGTCAGTGTTAGGGTTTGGGTTAGAGCAACATGAGGAGAGAACTGAATGATGGCGGCAGGAATTCAGGACACAGTGATGAGTTGATGGAAATGTTCTGACAGTGTCCAGCATCCACCCTTACAAACTCCAACCAACCCTAGCTAACACTAACTAAACCTGACTAACACTAACCCTGTTTATGTTGCTGCTGTTGCTTCTTGCCTCGTTCCCACAGACTGAATGTGTTTGTTTTTGGTTGTTTGTTCGACAGAGTCTTTCAGTCTGAGGCTGAATTCAGACAAAGTGAGAGTTTTACAGTCAAGGCACGAGCTGCTCAGAGCAGCTTTATTCATGAAACCAGGACCAGAGGGTATGTGTGTGTGGGGGTGTGGGGGTGGGGGGTGGGGGGGTTATTAATGTTTGGGTGAGGAGGGTGGGGAGTTATTAATGTTCAGCTGACGAGGATGAGGAAGGACGAGGATGAAGAGGGTTTGTTAATGTTAGGAGGGTTAGTGTTAATGCCAGAGTTGTGAATCACTGGGCTGTGGCAGGTAGAGGATCTACACACACACACACATCTGAAAAGGGTGTAATGAAAGCAGTGTAATTTGGTGCCTTAAGCTCTATCTGATAAATATGAAGTGCTGCTGCTTCTGTTTCTGTGTTTGTAAAGTGATGTGTCTGACGTCCCAGTTGTTACGTAACCCTACGTATGAAGAGTGGAGGTCTCTGAGTGGAGAAATCCAGGTCACTGCTCGGTGAGATGAGTTGTTGAGGCGTTGAATGTTTGGAGCTCTGTCTGCAGAAACACTGGGACGTTGTTTAACACTGGAAGCAGTTCAAGCAAATTCATAGTTTTAAATGAATATAATGAAAATACAAGTTCCCTTTCCAAAACAAAAAAACACAGTTAAAACACTGTTTTACCACAATCATCACATGTAATATTTCATTATTATGGATAGATTGAGCAGAGGACATTGTTGGGTCAGAAACATGAGATGTTGGAGATGGAAACGCTGAAGTCAGTGTTCTGTGGATTCTCGCATCAGTGCAGTCGTAGCCACTTCCCCATATTGTCACAGCATCAGAGCTATTTTTATGCTGGAAAGCACCAGACGGGTCTACAGCCGTGGATGCTCAGAGTCACTGTAGTTCCGCGTGACACAAAATGTGTTTGGAAAGATCTGTGACCTTTGGAGGCAGAACCTTCAGAGCATGTGCTCGAGAAGCATGGCCGCATAAAGCTACGTAAACCTTGTGAAGCTACGTGAAGTTCTGTATCTACCAGGCAAAGCCTCCGTGTCATGTTTCTCATCTGGTGGTGATTTCAGCAGCAGACATGCTCAGTGAACCTCACAAAATATATGTGTTCTATATATTTTCAAGAGCTGCTCTTGGCATGTGCTGTGTTTCCTGAGGTCAGTGTGTTTTAGGTCAGGTTTTGGAGCTAGGGTGTGTTTAACCCCGCGTGTCCTGTCTCTTTGTGTCCCTGTTTGTTCAGCGGGGGAATCCTGCTGGCCGAGCAGCTTTTCTGTCCATTGCGTCTCTTCAGTCTGTTTCCTGGACTGTGAGTCTGCGTGAGCTGCTCTAATCAAAAGACTGTCAGTGATCAGTGGCAGCGTCGTGTGGTTTGTGGGAAAGGTTCAGCAGCTCAAATCTGTTCATTCCTTCCTGTCAGTGACAGGCTGTGGGCATGCGAAGCACTCCGCCATCTGCTGCTGTATAAATAGACAGAAGTCAGAGGTGGAACAGCTGGCACGCCGTCCTGCCTTCAACCACACAGAGCCATGCCAGTGTATTCTAACCTCTTTTATTTTGTGTCGGACAAGCAAAGTCTCTGATCAGAAATATTAGTTTTTTGATATTTGATATATATTAACTTTTTGATATTTTTGATATTTGAAAATGTTAATTTTCATTTGAGCTCTCTGATATCCCACTTTTTTAAATGTATATTTTTACCTTTATTTGGCCATAATTTGACCTTTATTTGACCATAATATTCTCAATTTTTGAAATCTCTGTTTTGGGGCATTGCATATGTGCAGTTCATTGGAAACCACATCATTTTGTTCTGTAGGAAAGAAACAATATTCTCAATGTGTCTAAGTAGAAAACATCATTCACCTTGATGACACAATTGTTTCACTGCATGAATCTTTGTTTTGTTTTGTTTGAGCTATTAGTGAGCAGCAGTCAGGGTCAGCTGTGTTTGTCTGAAGAGGAGGCGGGCATCCGGCGGTGTGTCAGGGATGATTGTGGCCAGGGGCTCTGCACAGAAAGACTCGTCATAGCACTTAGCTAACATGTTTCCAGGATCTGTTGTCAGTTGCAGTATGCTACTGTCACAGCTTTGTCCTGGAGTCTTTCTGCTCCTTCTCCTCTCTCCATAGGAAGAGAGCAGAAGCCTTATATCAACCCTAACCCAGTAACACCATGACCCTAACTCTGTAACCCTAACCTTTTTGATTTTGATTGTTTGGATTGGGCTGCTACTGCCTCCAAAATTGGTCTACTCTGCGCTGTCCCTCTCTCTCTCTCTCTCTCTCTCCCTCTCCCTCTCCCTCTCCCTCTCCCTCTCTCTCTCTCCCTCTCCCTCTCCCTCTCCTTCCCTCTCACCCCCGTGTGTGCGAGTGCCTGGCCACAAACAGGAAAGCCTGTGCAAAGTGCCTGTCAATTGGAAACAAATATTTTAATACATTATTCTTTAATACATTACATAATTTGGTAAAAAGAGGACATGTCCGGGCAAAAGTAGATGTTTCGTCCCTGGATTTAAAACCATGGATCCATAGCATTTCCGCCTTCTTCGACATAATAACAAGGAGTATACATGAAGAAAACAAAGTAAACAAAGAATGATGGCTTCTTATTTGTGGCCAAAAGAGCCCTTCCACATTGTCAACAGGGTTTTCAGTGCTGGATTTCATCTTACTGGTGTGGTGAGTTCAGTAGGGTGCATGCGCGACCAAGGTGTCGTATACCTGGGCCTCAGGAACTCTATAACCCTAAACCAGTAACCTTATAACATTAACCGATTAACCCTATAACCCTAATCTAATAGCCTAACCCAATCACCCCGTAACCCTAACTCTATAACCCTGTGTAGGTCATATATAGTAAGATGATGTACAATACTGGCTTGAACTCGATCATTATCGAAGACATTTCTCTCTCTCTCTCTCTCTCTCTCTCTCTCTCTCTCTCTCTCTCTCTCTCTCTCTCTCTCTCTCTCTCTCTCTCTCTCTCTCTCTCTCTCTCTCTCTCTCTCTCTCTCTCTCTCTATGATGATGTTGCATAGCTGATCAAACACTTTCTGATGTCACTACGACTAAAAAACAGGCGAAGCCTCTGTGTCATGTTTCTCATCTGGTGGTGGTTTCTGATACAGACATGTTCAGTGGACCTTACAAATCTATTTTTTCTCTCCCATTCTGATTGGGACGTTTTCGGGGACAGTTTTAACTGGGTGCAGGGCGGCTGGATCGCAGACTGTACCTTGAAATCAGGGATGTCTGGTCACCCTAGTCTGTGGTCTTCTCCTCCTCTCTGTCAAATCTTTCTGCCTTAGTAGCCCTATCACTAGGGTTGGTATCATTTAGGTTTTAGCCGATACTGGTGCCAGACCGGTACTTTGGAAACGCTGCCAGTGCTTGAATGGTGCCTGAATCAATGCTCTAAAAATGGAAAATAAAGTTTTAAGATATTAATTGATATAAAAATTCACAACAAACTGTTAGGATACGGTCCCATAAGTAGATGCATAATAGTAAATACTTAAATAATTATTATACTATAAGTACTATAAGCTCACTGAGCTGGATGACCCTCTCGACAGGGATCCAAAACCGCATAACACTGGCTCGGTACTACTGTCAGCATTGGTTCTGTCATGGTACCCATCCCTACCTATAACCCTAACTCTGTAACCCTAACCTAATTACCCTATAACTCCAGCCAGTAAACCTAACCCTACAACCCCTTACTCTATAACCCTAACCAATAACCCAGTAAACCTAACCCACCACAGTGTGCTGTCCTCTCAGTGTCTCTGGTAGGTTGGGGTTAGAAGGTTAAAGGAGTTTCACAGGTGACAGAGTCATCACTGAATGCTGCTCTAGTCTGAGGCTAAAAGTAGAATCTGAACAAACAGCTGACCCATGCACAACCATGATACGGAGCAAACAAACATCTCCAAACAGAAGCGGGTCAGGGATCGTCCAGGAGACTTGTAATTCAAGCCCGCTGAGACAGGAAAACCCTGAACTTCCCAGTCAGACAAGTCTCCTCAGAGTCCACTGAAGCCTGCAAATGAAACTGTAGTTTTATAGCTTCATCAGAGGGACTGTCTCAGTACAGGCAGCATGACTTAAAGGCAGCTAGTTCTTCAGACAGATCCTGGGTTAGGTTCACGGGGTTATAGGGTTAGGATTATTGGATTAGGGTTAGGGTTATCGAGTTGGGTTAGGTGGGGTTTAGGGCTAGAAATGCCTCCTTGTTGCTTTTGTACAGATCAGGAACTGGATTCTCGATCTGGAGAGAATCATGTATCCATGTTGTCTGACGTCATCAACTCATCAGTTCATGTGATGAAGGTTGATGAAGTTTGATGATGATGTTGCCTTTATGTCTTAAATCTCTGACTAAGGGTTTGTTGCATTGTCAATCAAACACTGTCTGCCTGGAGTCGATCTGTCGCTTTGACTTCATCCTGAAGCTTTTTTTATTATTGTGGTCCCAAAACCACATGAATGGTTATAATTTCCCTCCTGTCTTGAAGTGATTCCGTTTTAGTCTCCCTCGATATTGTTTCTATGTTTTTCTATATTATTTATATATTGTTTAAATATAGATTATGTACCGTTTATTTGTAGTTTCAGTAGCAGTTCTATATCATTTCTTCATCATCAGAGTACAGAGGCCATGAAGACTCGAGTTAAGAAAACAGAGCTCAGTGTGCTGCATCCTTTCCTCCTGTGAGTCAACGTTGTCATGGCGATTAGAGTCGGGTACCTGTTGCTATGGCTGAGAGAGACGGACGATGACGTTCCTGAGGCTGCAACGCATCTGCCATTTTAAGTACAGGATGTAACTCCACTGGGAATATTTACTATAAATGGAAAGAAGAAGGGTTTCTCTGACGCATCAGCTCTGACGGTTGATGGAAAGATATTATAGATAGATAGATAGATGGTTAGCTAGATAAATAGATAATAGATATGATATGAAGATATGAAGTGTCAACAGTAGTTTATTTACACTGGAAGTGGAACACATCTCTGAGTAAATTTCAGCTGCTGAGAATCTGACCTGATTCTGCTTCACTCTTCGATCTTTATTTAGATATGCAAAAACAAGAAATATCGCTGTTAACTCCAACATAACCTGAAATAACCCATACCTGATGAACCCTAACCCGTTGTATTTCACTTGATCTGTTTACATGTCATGAGCCTGTGACTGAACCAGAATCTGGTCCTGCAGGTACTTTGGACTCATTACAGCAGCTGTAGATCGTTCCAGGACATAGAATGAGCTGCTGACACTTCAATTCTCATTTGTTGGTCCAGCTCTAGTTTCCCAGCAGAGCAGGCAGGAGGTGAACGTTGTCTTTATTTAGCTGCCACGTCTCTGGATCTGCTTCAGGGCCTGACGTGGAAGCTGCTGCTGCAGCTTCACCTGTTTCAGATGAAACATCAGTGTTTTCATCAGTGTGGCAGCTGGAGTCAGCGACGTCCAGTCACCCCTGGTTCAGTGTGAAGCAGGCTTCCGTCTTGCTCTTGAGGACACACTGTGCTCTTCTGTCAGCATGACCTGTGGGGGAGATGAATCCCCTACTCAGCTCCTGAATTATTGATCAGAGATGAAACATTCTGAACACTCTGCTCTTGAGCCTGGTTGGGTTGAGGAGCCACTTCTGCTTCACTTTGCCCATTAGCGCACAGTCAGTATCAAATCAGGCTAATTATGCTTTAGGCTGCTCAGATTTGTGGGAGAAAGGCTATACATAATTCACAGTTTTGCTGTTGCTGCTCCTTCCTCTGTCTTCAGGAGCGTCTTCCTGCTGGTCCCTTTGTCTCCTCTGAACCTCCCGCTCGGTTCCATCCGCAGCATTCAATCTCAGAGATCTTCATGTTTCTGCCATCTGAAGCACAATAAAAGGGTTAGGTTAATGTTAGGTTCTGTTTCTAACCCTAGTGTTAATCACCTGATATTTTTTAAGAAATGAACACTTCCTCTGAAACCCGCAGAATGTGTTTTAAAAATCTGTTTAAAAGATGTTTTCTGTCGGGAGGAGGTGGAAATTATGTAATAAGACATCATATCAAAGATTCAACAGCAGATTCTTGGAGGAAATAATGATTTATTAATTGTTAGATAAATGTTTAGTCCGTGTTCAGAATCTGGTTGAAGCAGACATTCTAGGTAAGTCAGTAGGAACACAGCAGTTACAATTCTTTTCAAGATTTTTTTGGCCAGTTGTGCCTTTAGTAAGATGAAGCTGACAAATCGGGGACACAGAGTTGGGGGAGGAGATGCAGAGAGGGGCCACAGGCCTGGGAACCAGCGTCGTCTCAGCTTGGCTCCACAGTGGGGTGCCTGCTTTACTCACTGCAGCACCAGTGCACCCCTCAGTTTTTTAAAAGATTATGTCACATATTTCAGAACATCCTCACAATGTTAAAATGTCACATTTCCATGCTGAACCTCTGCAAAGCTGTACAACGAGCTATTGGGGTTTGGCTATAACCATGGATGTATAAGAGCGTTTTTTATTATTAACATTATTGTTATAACTATCGTAATATATCAATGGCTGTAACCCATCAACCAGGTTTCACCTGCTCTTCCATCTCTCTGAACACTTGGTAGCAAGATCTCTGCCAGTTTGGTGCCAAACCTGATGTTGGGTATTACCGTCCAAACAGGTCACACCAAGCAGGCGTCCCATGTACAGAGACTGCAAAGATCCATGAAACCTGCTGCTGGCTGCTTCTGGAGCCAGCAGCACGTACACACACACACGCACACACACACACACACACACACACACACACACACACACACACACACACACACACACACACACACACACACACACACACACACACACACACACGCACACACACACACGCACACACTGAGATGGAGACACGGCCTCCACCTGGCTCCACTCATCCTCTGTGTCTGTTTTCTTGTGTTGGTGCAGGGGAAAGGTTAGGGTTTGGGCTAAACCAAAGCATGTCACTGACATCGCATTTAGACATCAAGGAACCGTATCAAAGATGGAGAGATGAGCCTAACATCTCCTTTCAATGCTTCATGTGACTGTTGTTGCTCTGATTGATGAAGAAGACCTTTGGAGAGAGATGTTGAATGTTTTTTAGGAAACCACAAATAAGCATCAAACCCTAGAGACACGATGTTTTTCACCACATTAATAACTCTGTTCTCCTCACACAGCGATTAGTAATCCCAAAGCTCCAAAGGAACCGGCCAAAACCTTCAGCTTCGACTACTCCTACTGGTCACACACCACGGTGAGAGTGTGCTTCTATTTCTGTGTGTGTGTATATGTGTGTGATGTGCTGATGCAGTTTAATTAACACGTTTCCAACTGACTGTGTGTGTGTGTGTGTGTGTGCGCGTGTGTGCGTGCGTGTGTGTGTCCATGCGTCCATGCCACAGCCTGAAGATCCAAGCTTCGCGTCCCAGAACTTGGTCTACAATGACATTGGCAAAGAGATGTTGGAACATGCATTTGAAGGCTACAACGTCTGCATCTTCGCCTATGGCCAAACTGGAGCTGGCAAATCGTACACGATGATGGGGAAACAGGAGGAGGGGCAGGAGGGAATCATCCCCATGGTTTGTCCTTCAACATGTTTCTTGTTTGTATTGCTGGTCAAGGATTCAGGCGACTGACAACACAAACTCATTTGCATCATCAAGTTATTCATTTAAAAAAGCTTCACTTCACTGTTTGAACCAGGACGATGTGTCTGTAGATGACGCTGCAGCTCCATTTGCGGGACTTAGAAGTTTATCTCTGTTAGAAATTCTGCCCAGCTCAGTGTCAGCGTTTTCCCTTCAAACTCATTGTGAAACTGTAGATAGAGCTGTGGGACAAATGGAACTGGCTCATCATGTAAAATATCTGCCTCTTTTGTGTCTACAGAACTTGACAGTCACTGCACAGTCTAGCATCTGAAATGCTGAATGATCTGCCCCCTTCCCCCTCTCCCTGCTGTGAATCTCAATCATTTGTTTCTGTTTCTTGCAGCTCTGTGAAGACCTGTTCGAGAAGATCAATGAAGACAGCAACAAAGAGGAGCTCTCCTACTCTGTGGAGGTTAGTCTCAGTCTCTGATCTTTATTCTCAGTGTTTTGGTTTGTTTTCAGTGAGCCATTTTTGCCTTTTCTAATCAAACTAAACTCAAATATATCAAGAAAGACACAGGAATATGTATCATTCATAATCAGAACCTTCAGAGACCGCATAATACTGGCAGCAGAAATACTGCTGATAAGCTAAAAGAGGATGAGAATGAACTTGGATAAATCACTGAAGACGTGTGTTTCGTGACATGTTATTTTCCTCGATGTTTTGCAGTTAACCACTGTGTATGTTCCAGGTCAGTTACATGGAGATCTATTGTGAGCGGGTCAGAGATCTTCTCAACCCCAAGAACAAAGGGAACCTTCGGGTCCGAGAACATCCTCTGATGGGACCCTATGTAGAGGACCTGTCAAAGCTGGCTGTCACGTCCTACACCGACATCGCTGACCTGATGGATGCTGGCAACAAGGCCCGGTGAGCCCAGTTAACCCTAACATTACTAACCCAACTAACCTTAATCCAACTAACATAACTAACCCAACCCAAGATGAGGTGGTTGTGGGGACAATGGAACGTCCTCTACATGGGCAAACATGGTCATTTAAAGATCAAAGTTAAAGGTTCTGTATCAGAAAATGTCCAGTGTGTGTGTGTGTGTGTGTGTGTGTGTGTGTGTGTGTGTGTGTGTGTGTGTGTGTGTGTGTGTGTGTGTGTGTGTGTGTGTGTGTGTGTGTGTGCGTGTGCGTGTGCGTGTGTGTGTGAGAGCAGTGACCCTGTCTGATCGTCTCTGCTGACTCGGAGGTTTATTTGTAGAGCAGCTCATGTTTCCACCATGATGATTATTTTTGCCTTTCAGAGCTTGACTCCTCCGCTGCCTCAGAAAATAGTCCCTGAGTTTAGTCCAATGCACATGTGAATTCAGCTTTAACAGTAACCAACAGCAGACGATGACACATTGTTTCATCCTGCAGAACTGTTGCAGCCACCAACATGAACGAGACGAGTAGCAGGTCTCATGCCGTGTTCACCATCGTCTTCACTCAGAGGAAACATGACTCTGAAACCGACCTGTCCACCGAGAAGGTCAGAGAACCACCAATCACCCAGAAATGTTCTCATCTTCTGTCATTTAGAAGTCAGTGGTTGATGTTCTAAAATCTGTCTCTTCCTCCTCAGGTCAGTAAGATCAGCCTCGTTGATTTGGCCGGAAGTGAGCGAGCGGATTCCACCGGAGCGAAAGGAACGAGACTGAAGGTCTGAGTCCCACCACCTCAAATAACCTGTTCACACCCTGTTCACACCCTGTTCACACCCTGTTTACACCCTGTTCATCTCCTGTTCATCTCCTGTTCACCCCTTGTTGACACCCTGTTTATATGCTATTCACGCCCTGTTCACATCCTGTTAACACCCTGTTCACACGCTATTCACATCCTGTTCACCCTCTTTCTACACATGTCTACACCCTGTTCACACCCTGTTCACACCCTGTTCACACCCTGTTCATATCCTGTTAACACCCTGGTCACACACTGCTCGCACATTCTGTTCACATTCTGTTCACATCCTGTTCACATTCTGTTCACATCCTGTTCACATCCTGTTAACACCCTGTTCACACGCTATTCCTATCCTGTTCACCCTCTTTCTACACATGTCTACATCCTGTTCACACCCTGTTCACACCCTGTTCACACGCTATTCACATCCTGTTCACCCTCTTTCTACACATGTCTACACCCTGTTCACACCCTGTTCACACCCTGTTCACACCCTGTTCACATCCTGTTCACACCCTGTTCACACCCTGTTAACACCCTGGTCACACACTGCTCGCACATTCTGTTCACATTCTGTTCACATCCTGTTCACATCCTGTTAACACCCTGTTCACACGCTATTCACATCCTGTTCACCCTCTTTCTACACATGTCTACACCCTGTTCACACCCTGTTCACACCCTGTTCACACCCTGTTCACATCCTGTTCACACCCTGTTCACACCCTGTTCATATCCTGTTAACACCTTGGTCACACACTGCTCGCGCATTCTGTTCACATTCTGTTCACATCCTGTTCACATCCTGTTAACACCCTGTTCACACGCTATTCACATCCTGTTCACCCTCTTTCTACACATGTCTACATCCTGTTCACACCCTGTTCACACCCTGTTCACACCCTGTTCACACGCTATTCACATACTGTTCACCCTCTTTCTACACATGTCTACACCCTGTTCACACCCTGTTCACACCCTGTTCACACCCTGTTCACACCCTGTTCATATCCTGTTAACACCCTGGTCACACACTGCTCGCACATTCTGTTCACATTCTGTTCACATCCTGTTCACATGCTGTTAACACCCTGTTCACACGCTATTCACATCCTGTTCACCCTCTTTCTACACATGTCTACACCCTGTTCACACCCTGTTCACACCCTGTTCACACCCTGTTCACACCCTGTTCACATCCTGTTCACACCCTGTTCACACCCTGTTCATATCCTGTTAACACCCTGGTCACACACTGCTCGCACATTCTGTTCACATTCTGTTCACACTGTTCACACCATGTTCATGCTATGTTCAGACCCTGTTCACACACTGTTCACATCCTATTCACACAATGTTCACATTGTTCACGTCCTGTTTGCACACTGTTCATACCCTGTTCACATACTGTTCACAGCCTGAAAATGGTTATCAATAAGTATTCAATAAAAAAATCGATGATTAAAATCTTGTTCACACTGTTTTCAGGAGGGAGCAAACATCAACAAGTCTCTCACCACGTTAGGGAAAGTCATCTCTGCTCTGGCTGAAGTGGTAAGTGTTTCACATCTTTATTTGTTCACACTTCTCGCTTCTCAGCCGTCGCCTCGACCCTCAGCATCCTGGTGCCATTCCTGACATTCCGTAGCATTCCCTGACTCCACTCACGTCCCCTCACGCTCCCTGATTATCCCTGATGTTCTCTGACTCCTGACAATGGCGCATGCTGTCTGTTCGACACTCTGACCCCGTGTTCTGGAAGAGCTGATGTTTCCCCTAATGTCGCTCTCTGTTTTTTCTCTTGGTGTCACTGCGCTCCCAGGATAACTGTACCAGCAAGGTAAACTCTCAACTCTGCTTCAGCCTCAGCTTCTGCTTCTGCTTCTGCAGCGTTTAATGTTGTGAGCCCTGCAGATTTGACCTTTTTGAAGCAGCATCCACTTCTTTGACCCTCTTCATATGTTGTTCAACACACTCACACACACACTGTGCAACACCACAGACCTTCAACAACCTAGTGTCATTGTTACCACTTTTATATGATGTTACGGCATCAGGGTTAGTTACGGTTAGGGGGTGAGGTTTGAGTTAGAGGGTTTGGGTTTTAAATTAGTTTAAGTCAGTGTAGTAATAGTGAGTTCCTGTCAGTTATGGTTAATAAGTAGGCATGTCCCCAGTGGAATCAGGGATCGACAAATCAGGGATCCCCGATCCGAAAGATCCACATCGCTGAGTTGTCTCAAAATGTACTTTAAAAATACCTTCTAATCCTCAAATTTCCGACACATCTCCTGTAACAGTGCACTGACTGTATCTAGCTCAAAGCCCTCTCTCTCTCTCTGAATTTGGGCCCATAGTTTTCTTGATCATATTAAACTAAGGGACACGATACCACAACAATGAGAAGCTGATCTTGGACAGGTGTTGATCCAGTGTTTTTTTTTTCTGCTGCAGAGCAAGAAGAAGAAGAAGAGCGACTTCATCCCGTACAGAGACTCTGTCCTGACCTGGCTGCTGAGGGAGAACCTTGGTAAGAGCTTCACACGCTAGACGTTGTTCCTGGAACCATCCGTGCTCTGCTAAAGAGAGCTTAAGAAATCACTGCAGTTGTTTGTTTAATTTAAGAACTGTATCAGCAGATGTATTGCATCCTGAGTAGACCTGAGACGTGTCAGGTCAACATGTATGGAAGAGCTCTGAGTGGATCAGTGGATTAATATTCAGCACTATTGTTTCTGCAGTAAAAAGTCAAGAGTTTGTTTTAAGGTCATGTCCTGATCTTCCTATTCTGCCCTCAGG
Source organism: Karalla daura (assembly GCA_029224185.1). Classification (NCBI taxonomy): domain Eukaryota; kingdom Metazoa; phylum Chordata; class Actinopteri; order Chaetodontiformes; family Leiognathidae; genus Karalla; species Karalla daura. The sequence continues at coordinate 2,074,345 of CM055193.1, read as the reverse complement.
TGGAAACTCCAGGACAGCGATGGTAGCAGCACTCAGTCCTGCAGATATAAACTACGATGAGACTCTGAGCACGCTCCGGTACAACAGTCAGCCTGCTCCACTCTTTTTTTCAGATACGGAACCACAAATGACTGAATGACTGTTGTGTTTCAGCTACGCCGACCGTGCCAAAAACATCAAGTGTAACGCTGTGATCAACGAGGATCCCAACAACAAGCTGGTCCGAGACCTGAAGGACGAAGTGGCTCGGCTGAAGGAGCTGCTGCGGGCACAAGGACTGGGAGACATCCTGGATAGTGAGTTCATCATGTCTGAAGCTCCACCCTCTCTACATCACGTCTCGTTCCTTCAATCATCGACCATCCTCATCAGACTCTTTCAGCAGCTTGTCCACTGTCACACAAGCTTCTTCTTCACACAGTTTAAGACATGTTCTTTTTGCATCAGTTCAGAGTGTTATCTAATAGTTTTATATTAATGTAATATTGTACTTTATTTACCCCAAAAGTGTACTCGAGAATGAATCCGCTGTTTAGAACTTCTAATATGACTTGTGAATATGGTGAGTCTCGCTCGCGCCTGCTGACATTGAGCTTAATGGCACGTTAACTGACATTCACGTCATCAGAGCTCAGTGTGAAATACCTGTGACCCTCTCCTTTGTTCTACTGCCGCTGACTTCTGACCTCTCACCTCTCACCCTTTTATCTCTTGCTTCCCTCAGTTGATCCTTTGGGGGATGATTGTCCAGGAAGTGGATTCAAATGTGTGTATTTGTGTTTTAGCTTGACTTGTTTTGCCAGAATGAGCCTGTTAATAACAGTAGTTCACGCCCCTTTTTGTTAAAGCGCCACATCCTTGCATGGAGCTGCCGAGTAGATTTGGCCTCTACAGCTTTGCTAATCTGATGCGGCTGGTACATGACGTTACCTTAGCATGGCGTTAGCTTAGCATGCTTTGCGCTTGTGTTGCTGTGGTTGAGAAGGATGGGGATGGAGCAGCTGTTTACAGGCTCAGATTAAACTGCATCAGCAGTTATTCTGTTATTACTCTTCTCGTGGAATTGAATTGTCTTCCACCTCCAGTACATCCATTTTGTCTGACTCACATTCTCTGGTTTCTTTCTGTTTCTATTTTCTCTTTCCTTCACTAATGTCTGCTGTAGGTGATGCTCAGAGCTTTAGAATGCCTACGAGCTGCAGGAGGAAAGGTGATGCACAGTGTGATGTAGAGATGATCTAGAGATTAGTTAATGATGGCGTGGTGATAACTAGTGATGACATGGTGATGATGTGAGAGATGATGCGATTGCAGTGATGATGTAGTGATCACGGAGTTGTGACATAGTGATTATCTAGTAATTAATGAGAGATTTTGTAGAGATTACATAGATTATATACATACATAGATCATGTAGAGTAGGAGCTTCTTCAAAAAAGATGGGGAATGTAGTTTAAACATCCTTATGGTGTTAGTTGTTTTTATTTGTCATTGTTGTTTGCTGTTTCCTGAACTTTTCCTCCTTCCCCTTCGCCCTAATACGGGTTAGGGTTAACCCTACATTAAGCTTGGGTTAGGAGTAACTGTATGGGTTCGGTTAGGGTTAACTTTCTGTTAACCTTCTGTCATGGTTGCGGCTCCGGTTTTGTGTGTGTGTGTGTGTGTGCGTGCGTGCGTGCGTGCGTGCGTGCGTGCGTGCGTGCGTGCGTGCGTGCGTGCGTGCGTGCGTGCGTGCGTGCGTGTGTGTGTGTGCGTGCGACTGCACGTGCACAGTGAAAACGCTGGACTGTGGCTGAACTTTGTAGCATGTGTTGGTGACTCTCATCTCCTCTGTCTCCATCTCTGTGTATGCGATATTTATGGAAGGCAGTTTTCACTCTTCTCAGTTTTATTCAGAGTTTAAGACAAAGTGACTGTAATTAACATTAATTAGTTCAGAGTTTGTTGCTCTGAAACTCTCACCTGCATTAAACAGGACGCATTACTCAAACCTGATGCATTTTATGTAGTTGAAGAGTTTGGAACCTGCTGCAAACAAATATCTGGAGTGAAAACTGTCGGCTCTCTGACCTGGTGCAGGGGTTCTTCTAACACGTCTCACGTTGGTCTTCCCTCCTTTTGTCCTTTCTCCTTCTCCCTCTTCTCTCTTTACTTTGCTCTTGTTCCTCATTTCTGTGGTTCGTCCCCTCCTGTCCCGACCTTCCCTTCTCTCCGCTGTGGCTCAGACCTCAAAGACATTCAGAACAATAAGAATAGATACTTGATAGCCTCAGAGAACCAACGGCCTGGCCATTTCTCCACAGCCCCTATTGGTTCCCTGACAGCGTCTCCGTCCTCTGGCACTCTGAGCAGCCAGGTGGGTCTGCAGTCCGTGTCCAGCATCCAGGAGCGCATCATGTCCACGCCCGGTGGGGAGGAGGCCATCGAGAGGCTCAAGGTAACATAATGCTGTGATGATTCAGCTCAAACTGAATGTAAATTTCTACATAGCAAATGTTAATAGGGTCATTGTAAGATTTACTCCATGTAGAGATTAAGTAATGTATCTCATTCCAACCAAAAGGTCAGTCAAGTCAGGTCATGTGTTGCAGCTACAGCAGCCTCCGGGTATCAGAAAGCCTCTCTCTTCCTCCAGCGTCTGTGCTCTGGCTCACAGAGAAAACATGTTGGTCCTGTTTGTCCCTCGCCCGCTTCCAAGATGGCGCTGCCCTATCGGCTTATCCCACAAATATAGACAGAAATTTAGAATTGTTTGCTTACAAAAATATGTCACATTATTATTCATAACATACCAATATATGCATAAATAAAGGCAGACAGTTTTGGAAATAAAAAAGTGCCAGTTTATAACAGCCTTTATCTCAAGGCATTTTACAGAGAGAGCAACAGAATGTACATACTGTAGTAAAAACCTGTCCTCAGACCCTCGCAAAGGCTGAGGAACAACAAAAAACCCTGATGTCAATGGGGTCAAATGGAGACAGTGACCTGTCTGTATCCCCAGCTGTATCCTGAATAGCAGCAACAAGGGGTAGATTAACTGCAGTAGATGCTAGGTGGTTGTTAATTGCTTGTCTGATCTTTATCATTTTTCATAAAGTCATCAAGTCTCCACTGCTGAGATGTGTGGGAACACACTGCTCAGTGGAGTTATGACTCTGAGTCAGCCTGGCTGCAGTGCTGAACAGAAACCTGGGGTTCTGCTTATTTTCCTCTATCAGAGAGGAGGAGGATCTGGCTCTGGCATTACACAGAGCCAGCCTGCATGTTTTCGTCTTTCCAGGTCTGAAAAATATTGTTGTTTTTGGTCAAGCACCATTTCCTCTCTAACTTACGTGCTAGCTGCTTTAGGTGGAGAGTCTCTGGTGTGTACCAGGGGGCCGATCTTGGTCTAGAGATAATGTTTTTTGTTCGGGATGCAACCGAGTCGAGAGTCTCGAGAAGGGAGGTGACAAAGCTATCAGCAAGATGATCAATGAAGGAGGGACTCAGGCTTTCATAGCACAGAGGGGATGTAGCACAGAGAGACAAGGGAATAGCTTCCTTAAAGTTTGCTAAGATACTGTCAGTCAAGTACCTTGTGTATATACTGCTTTTCTTTCTCATATGACCAGCTAGAAGGAAGTTAAAAGTGATTAAAGAGTGGTCAGATATCACTGGGTTAGGGGGAGAAACGGTCAGGTGTTTAATTTAAACTCCATGAGTAAGAACCAGGTCCAGGGTGTGATTGAAGCAGTGTGTGGGTTCATGCACATGCTGGCAGAAGCCAATGGACTCGACCATAGAGGTGAATGCTGTACTGCAGCTATCACTGACCACATCTACATGAATACTGAAGTCACTGACGATAATGATTTTGTCAGTTTGAAAGAAATTCAGGAAATTCAGAGAGAAAATCTGAAGGGCCTGGAGCCCGATACACTAAGACAAGTAGGACAAGCTGTGTCTTCCAGCTTTGGGGAGACAAACTGATGATAAGGCTTTCAAATGAACTATAATCAATGTTGGGTTTAGGGGTAATTAGTAGACTATGGTCTAAGACGGCTGCCACCCCACCTCTACGGCCAGAACATGGAGGGACATGGTAACTAATGTGGCTGGGAGGAGAGGCCTCATTTAGGCCAACATAGTCACCTTCACAAAGCCTGAGAGACACAACACATCAATGTTGTTGTCAGAGATTACTTCATTTAAAAAATGGCTTTGGAAGACAGGGAGCGGATATTAAGTAATCCACATTTAATGCTCCTGTCCTGAGAAGTGACTGAGGAACTCCTGGTTTTTATAAGGTTGTTAAGGGTCGCTCCTCTGTTGTTAAATCTGGACAGTCGGGGGACAGACACAGTCTCTATGGGGTTCTGTGTGGGTGACTGAATAGAGGGAAGCACAGAGGAGTGTGTTAGACTGCTCCTCTGCCTCCTGGTCTCTGCTCTGAGTCAGGGTGGGGGAGGACTAATGCTCTTGGCCGGGGGAGAAATGGGGAGAAACCTCAGGGTGAGAGACAGGAGGGGATCCTTTCCCAGGACGGACAGGAGGACAGAAGCAAAACAGCACTGATGGCTACACAGTTCAGAATATAGCAGCTATAGTAGCTTATCTAGGATTGTAGGTCTATGTGTAGGCTCTGTCAAAGAGGAGGGTTTCTGACCTCCTCTTGAAGGTAGAGAGGGTGTCTGCCTCCAGGACTGAGACTGGGAGATGGTTCCTCAGCAGAGGGCCTTGGTAGCTGAAGGCTCTGGCTCCACATCTAGACTTAGAGATTCTTGGAACCACAAGTAGGCCTGTATTCAGAGAATCCTGAATGGTTCAGGAAGCCAGTGCTAGGAGGCCAGAACATGAGAGATATGAGTTCTCATCACCTGTTGGAGCATCCAGCCAGTAGAGAGGAGCAGTAGTCCAGCCTGGAGGTAACAGAGGCTGGACCAGCTGTTCTGCTGCATGGAGAGGGAGGAGGAACCTTATTTCTGTGATGTTGTGGAGGTGGAAGTAGGAAGTCCGTGACAGTGACACCCAGCGTCCCTGTGTTCCCGGCTGCTCGGGAGAAGCGGAGGGGAGCTAAGGGGAGCTGAGCTAAGCGGCTCTGCTGTGGCTAATGGCCGCTGGCTAACTACGGCCGTCTGTTTTGTTTCCACCGTGCGGAGCCAGGCTTCCAGATTGCTACGCCTGGCCTCCAACCTGACCAATAAACTACAGTGCTAACACATATCACCCTCGCTAAAGGAGGCAGGGGAGTAGCTAAGCTGCTACTCCTAATAATGATGATGACAATGATAACCCTTCAGCAACATGATTTATGGTCAAATGTTCACCCAGCTTCACTGTTGAAGCTATATTACTATATTATTGTGACTGCAGAAGCTGCAGCTGAAGTACCTAAAAGCATTCATGAACTGGCATCAAAGCTCATGTTGGTTCTAGTTTAGATGCATACACAAGCGCACACACCCGATGGCAGCAGAGCTGTGAAGAGCTGCAGTTTCCATAGCGACCGTGCTCTGTCCGTCATCCACTGACGTCAGTCACCAACGCAGATCGACAGGAAATCAGACAAAAACGGATTTTCCTTCCTTCCTTTTTCCGTGCTTGCTCAGCTTTAATATCATAAATAATAACATAGCATAATAATATAGACATGGTCCATGGTTTCATGCTGAGTGAAGAAGCTCCCACAGCTTCAGAAAGCAAAGAGAACGTCTGTTCTGGTTCTGGAGACAGCTTCTGTTGACCTGTGTAACATCACACTGCAGTTTGATGTGAAAGCAAAATGATTGAGGCTTCGATGCTTTCTTTACAACAAATGCCACCAAAAGAAGTTGAGAACGCTTTCAGAATAAAAGAAAAAGAATTCAGTCTATTGTTACAGCAGATGAAGCAGTTTCATTCAATGGAAACAGTAGATTTATTCAGAGGGAAACCTGTTCTGATAGGATCTGATAGAAACACAGAGGCCTGCACGAATAATGTTGAATGATTAATAAAGAATATGAATGAATTGACCATGGGTTTGACCCTGCTTCTGTCTCTGCCGCTCTGCTGTGTGTGAACTGACTGTTTGTCTCCACCTTCAGGAATCAGAGAAGATCATCGCTGAACTCAACGAAACCTGGGAGGAAAAACTGAGGAAGACGGAGGCGATCCGGATGGAGAGGTCAGTGACAGACTTCTACGTGTGTGTGCGTACGTGTCTGTCCTCAGACCCACCGCTCCGCTCTGAGCCTCTGCCGCTGCCCCTGCTCAAACCTGGGGGTGCGTGAGCTCGCACTAGGGGGGTGTGAAAAAATAATCTGTTTTGTTAAGATGGACACATTAAAGGTGTGCAAATAAATATTTCCTTTGTAAGATGTAAAATCAAAAGCTGACATTTTAATAAACTGGGTTTTTCCTGGCTCAAAATGAGGCAGAGGTGGTGCCATCCTGGGGGGGTGTGCAGCATGTAGTCTGGGACCGGAAAGCCAAGCCAAGTTACACACACACATGCACGCACGAACACACAAACAAACACAAACATACACACACACAAACAAACACAAACATACACACACGCACGCACGCGCTCACACACACAAACAAACACAAACATACACGCACGCACGCGCTCATATACACACACACACACACACACACACACACACACACACAAACAAACACAAACATACACACACGCACGCGCTCATATACACACGCACGCGCTCATATACACACACACACACACACACACACCCCTTGCATAAAGTTCCACAGTGCTCCAGTGCTAGCACTAGCGCCACAGCCTGCCATCCTGCACCACCCGGTGATCGAACAGGCCACAGATGCGGTTGGGATCTGAGTTTTTGTTTTTTCTGGGGGGATTTCAGTCACTCTGGCTGGGGTCAGCTGAAGGTCAGCTGAAATAAGCTGGAGGGGGCCGCCATTCAAAAACCCTGTAACAAGTAGAAAAGCATTCCTAGAGCACACAGCTCCACAGAGGTAGCTCAGTTCCTACTCCCCTTTCAAAATAAGAGCGCAGGCAGCTCAGTCCCTACTTCCCATTCTTGCATATTCTACCACAGATCATCACCAAGACAGACTTCGCTTGAGTGATGGTACATATGATACATTGATTTATTATGTATTTTGCAAACCTACCAACAACCAACCCATTTGTCCTCATGTAGTTTTTCCATAACTGTGTAATGATGGCGTGGTGTTGCTGCTAACTTTAGTTACATGTAGGCTACCTTCTGCCTCTACGTCCTCTCTCCTCTTTGCTATGAATTTGTGTTTTTACTGCGTAGCATTATTTTCAAACCTCGTTACATATCAGTTCGTTTCAAATGCGAGAGTGCATTAACCTGAATGGGGTGATTCGACATGTGTTCTCTTCTGAGCATGATCAAACATGCTGCCTATCTGCTTCTGGTTTTTCAAAGGAAACTGGGGGTATAGAACGGGCTGCACAGCCAAAACTGTTTGGGAAATGCTGCTAACAGGAAGTTAGGTACTATTATGTATGATGCGTGTGTTTACAGAGAGGCGCTGCTGGCCGAGATGGGCGTCGCCATCCGTGAGGATGGAGGAACTTTGGGTGTTTTCTCTCCTAAGAAGGTAAAAATGAGTCTGCACCAGGATGATGATGACTTCTCCTCTTCATCTGTTCCTTTCACTTCATCATTACTTTACATTGCATGATTTCCACTGCCTCGTCTTCTTCCTTCTCAAACTCAGCTTAGCCATGAAATTCCCTTTGAAGACCAGTTCAACCAAATTCCCAATCAGAAGGTTTGTTCAGTGCCAGATGTCACAGAGCTCCCGAGTTATCCTTGTCCCTGTTCTAGAGTTGAGTGAAGTTTTAGGTTTAGTTGACTTTGTGTTGCTGCTACAGTAGCTGCTCCTCCTGGTTCTCCTCCAGCAACAGCCATAGATACGTTTCTTTAGGCTCTGGTTCAGATTCCAACCTTAGTAATGAAGCTGTTCTTAGACTTGTTCTGACCTCCGTCATCTCATTTATTCTCTCCATTCACGTGTTTCTTCTATTCACTTGTTTTCTTGCCTTCACTCTGCCGCTCCGTACATAGCATTACGTTGAGAGGCCTTGTGATCTTTATACAGACTTTAACGGGGTCTTTTCCCCCAAAAAGGTTGGTGCCTTGCAGAGTAGCTGCTGCAGTTTGTAGTCATCACAGAGGATGTGTTGGCCTGTGTGTAACTGTCATGCACCTGTCCTCAGACTCCTCATCTGGTGAATCTGAACGAGGATCCTCTCATGTCCGAGTGTCTGCTCTACTACATCAAAGACGGAATCACAAGGTGAACAAAAGCTGCAGAGTTAGAAGTGTCTGTCTCTTTAAGTCGTATCCTTTTCTTTTTCCTCTTTTGATGCCCAGCGACAAGAAGACGTCATCGTCTGAATTTATTTTGCTCTTCAGCCCATCAGCAAATTATGTTCAACCATGTGTTCAATCACATGGCTCACAGTGGGCCAACAATAATATTAAGAGCAGCCATAGTAACATTTATTCTTAATGACGATGATGGTAGTAAGGGTGTGCAGACAGGACGTGTTTTGGCTGCAGCTCTGATGCTCCTCTGTCTCAGGGTTGGTCAGGCAGACGCTGAACGCCGCCAGGACATCGTTCTGAGCGGCGCTCACATCCGAGAGGAACACTGCGTCTTCCGCAGCGAGAGGAACATGAACGGAGACGGTGAGCATGCTGTGTCAATGTGTTGCAACAGTAAGAACAAATGGATTCATTGAACGGCCTGCAGAAATCATTGATTTTATCTCCTATTCATACAAATATTCTATCGTAAATGTTCTGAGGTACCAGACGAGATATCACTAACCCTTGTCTGTTTCCAAACGACTGATGATAAAACATTTTGTCTCCTGAAGTCGTTGTCCTGCTCGTTCCCTGCGAGTCCTCAGAAACCTACGTCAATGGGAAACGTGTGGACGATGCAATCCAGCTGCGTTCAGGTACGTAGCTCATGATGCTGATGTGTGTGTTTCTCTGCAGTCTCAGACCTGTAACTCATGTCCTCACGGTCACGTCTGTGACACATTCCCATAGGAAACCGAATCATCATGGGGAAGAACCACGTGTTCCGCTTCAACCACCCGGAACAGGCCCGTGCTGAGAGGGAGAAGACGCCGTCGGCGGAGACGCCGGTCGAGCCCGTGGACTGGACGTTCGCTCAGCGAGAGCTGCTGGAGAAGCAGGGCATCGACATGAAGCAGGAGATGGAGAAACGGTGCGGAGCCTCAGGGTCTCTTCTGGAAACTGATGGGAACTGAAAAGGGCTTTGTGTGTGTGTGTGTGTGTCTGTGTGTGTGTGTGTGTGTGTGTGTGTGTGTGTGTGTGTGTGTGTGTGTGTGTGTGTGTGTGTGTGTGTGTGTGTGTGTGTGTGTGTGTGTGTGTGTGTGTGTGTGAGAGAGAGAGAGAGGTACATCATGAAGTGTTTTTCCTTTGTGTTATGAAAAAAGTGTGAAAAGTGATACTTTTGATTTTATAAAAGCGGACAAACTCCATTCAAAGTAGTGGCTGAGTGACCGTGAGAGACCTCCCTGGCACCTCTAAGCATCAACAGCATTACTGTGAGAGGGATGACCTCCCCCATAGGTCAAAGGGCATGGTTGCTATGATTGTTTTTCATGCTCTTTCACTTTGAACGTGGCGTGCTTGAAACTTGCTGGACATGATGAGGGCTCCGTCCTGAATAGACCTCACTCGTAGCACGCCCCAATCGAACATAATTGGATTCAATTTATGGATCAACTACTCAACATATGAGATCACCTTAATGGCACTGTGATCAAAAAGTTCAGAAAAGATTCTCTCTATGTTGAGGGGTGTAGCTGCATGGCGGCCATAGTAGAGAGAGGCTTCATACTGTGAATCACTGGGATGCTGCTCAGCCCAGAAGAGATTCCTCTTCAGAATGTGCTGAAAAAGGATTCTTGGAATGGCTGAGGAACTACATTGACCCAGTGGTTGTCGGTTCCCCGACAGGTGCGCAGGCGAGGACTCACTCACAGCTGCTTGCAGCTTTACTTACATGTGTAACTTGCGGCTGTATGTCACAGGCTCACAGAGATGGAAATCCTGTACAAGAAGGAGAAGGAGGAGGCGGACCAGCTCCTGGAACAGCAGCGCCTGGTGAGTTCAGTGAACGTCTGTTTGTCAGTGAACGTGTTTCTGTAGATCCTATCCAGAGAAGCAAGCTGTAGCCGCAGAGGCAGTGATTAGATGTTCAACCTGAACTAATGTGATGCTGTGAGGAAGAAATGAGTTTGACTTTTGGATGTTTGTTGTTTGTGACTTTGAGTGAAAAGTTAAAGAGGAATCTATCCGTAGAATTCAACATAGTTTTTGGATTTTATTGGGTCAGTTCACTAATTCTCACTCTTTGCGCCTGCACTGTTGGGATCTGTGTGTGTGTGTGTGTGTGAGAGAGAACCACACTATTTTGCGCATGTCTGCTTCCCTTGCATGGAAGGTTTTCTGGTTTGAGACTTTGAGCTTTTCCTCCTCCTCAGTTTAACGACGTGTCTAGCAGTTGGATGGATAGAACCAGACGTTGCAGCTTTCCCCTTTTCAATCTTTGTTTTCACCTCTCGCGTCTTCGTAGTGGATTTGAATCTTGCAAAACAGCGTTTAACAGCGACATTTGATCTGGTACAAGATGGAAACATGAAACAGTGGTGATGCTGCTGCGCTGCTTTGCATGGTTCATGTTAGCATGTTTTCTTAACTCTTCAGTGCTGGTTCTGGACTAAGTTGTGTTGCGCTGGTCAGCGCTGACATGTTGATTTGCTTGTGTTAGATCACTTCTCTAGTTTTGCTCTGTTCTCGCTCTGTTTTGTCCTGAGTTTCCACTCTTCAATGCAGTTGCTGTCATGTCCAATGCATTGTGATAACAACAAAACAATCTGCTGTAGTTTTTACAGATAACGACAATGTGGTTTCTCATTGACTTCTTTGCTACGTCTGTTTGTCCCCCGACCTGCGTAGACACCGAGGACACAGCTCGGCTCTTTATCTCAGCACCTCTGGGTTTACCGGCACATTCTGCTGCAGGCAAAAGCTTCAGACTCGCCACACGTTCACGTACAGTCACAGAATCAGACCCGGAATTATGTGCAGCCAATGGTTGTGATCTGTAATGTTCATGTCTACAAAAAATGAGAAACTGCATTTTTTTCCAACTAACATCTTTCTTGTGGATTAACCTGTAGCCTCACGTCCGCCTCCTCTCTTCTGGCTTTCTGATCGACTGCAAGAACTCTGTCTGTAACTGTCAACTAACACTAAATCCACTCAAACCTTCTGGACTAAAGGGGAAAGCTCCAAAACCCTCCTGCATGTTGGGATCCAGCTTCATGTCGCAAAATTCTCAATTCAGAAGAGGAAAATCACAGTAAACCAAGAGCTCCAGTGAGCAATGATTCTGTATTAATGGTCCTGTTCTAATCATGACAGACATGCTTCACCTTTATTTTAATATCAATATGCAACATCGGGAACAGATCAGTGAAAGCTCCTCTCTGATTACAAGAGTATGCGTGTGGAACGTGAATGACTGAACATTTGGTCTGTTCAGCTTTTCACTTGTGACGATATGACCTGCTGAAAAGAAAGTCAATGGAAGCCACTGGTTGTTTGATTTGCATGATGTCATACATCAGTAATGATGATGTCATACATCAGTACTGGTGATGTATGACGTGGCGTTGTCACTCTGCTCTGTTAATACGTGTTAATGCGTAGTAAATGCAGTTTTCTGTCTACGCGGAAGCATAAATCTGGCTCTCCACTGACATTCCCATGTTGCATATTCACTCGTAGTCATTCTTTTTTTAAAGCCATCCTTTCATCTTCTCTTTGATTTCCCATTTTAATTTCTCCTTTTCTGGGAACCATTTGGTTTGTTTCCTTTGTTGTTTTCTCAAGGACGGAGACTCTGATAGTGGCGATGACTCTGATAAGAGGTCTTGTGAAGAAAGCTGGAGACTGATCACTTCCCTGAGGGAAAAGCTTCCTCCCAGCAAGCTGCAGACCATTGTGAAGAAGTGTGGTCTACCGAGCAGTGGCAAGAGGCGAGAACCCGTCAAGATGTACCAGATCCCTCAGCGCCGTCGCATCACCAAGGACTCCAAGTGGGTGACCATCTCCGACCTGAAGATCCAGGCGGTCAAAGAGATCTGCTATGAGGTGGCGCTCAACGACTTCCGCCACACACGGCAGGAGATCGAGGCTCTGGCCATCGTGAAGATGAAGGAACTCTGCGCCAGCTACAGCAAGAAGGACCCCAATGAGCGCGACTCCTGGCGCGCCGTGGCACGGGACGTCTGGGACACGGTTGGTGTTGGAGACGAACGCATCGAGGACGTGATCTCCAACGGAACGAGGTCTGGAGGAGCCGTGATGGACGACCTGAAGGTGCACATCGATAAGCTGGAGGATATCCTGCAAGAGGTGAAGAAGCAGAACAACATGAAGGATGAGGAGATCCGAGCACTCCGGAACAAGATGGTGAAGATGGAGAAGGTGCTTCCTCTTATCACGCCGGAGGAGAAACCTACGTATTCGGACATGCCTGCAGCTGCAACTCCTCCAGAAGGAAAGCCTCCCATTCCCACCAGCGTGGAGTCACAGCCAGGTCTGAGCGCAGCAGACGACTCGACCCTGAGAAGAGGAAGTCAGCTGCGCTGGATGCGTCAGGAGCAGCAGCGTCTGAAGAACCTGCAGCAGCAGGAAATCTCAAAACAGTTGCGCCGCAACACTGGACCTCACCGCTTCATCCCCCCAGAAGACCGCAAGCTACGCTTCCCATTCAAGAGCAACCCCAAGCACCGCAACTCCTGGAGCCCCGGCACGCACATCATCATCACCGACCAGCAGGTCATCGAGCTCAAGGTTCCCAAAGAGTCTGTGGACGAGGAGGTCGGAGAAGGTGCTGCAGACACGGTCCAGAGCAGGGAACAGATGGCAGCGTCCATCCTCTATGTCAGCCCAACCCCCCAGACCCAGAATCCCTCCCTCCAGAACCAGGGCCAGAGCCAGAACCAGAGCCAGAACCAGAGCCAGAACCAGAACCAGAGCTTGCAGCCACGCAGCCGAGACTCGGAGCAGAGTCAGAACCAGAGACACAGAACCAACCAACACGAGCGCGGCCGGAGCAACTCCTTCCACCACCGCCAGCGTCCAACGGGCTCTATGGAGAATCTGCAGCCGGATGGAGCCAGGAGACCATCCCACTCCTCCCTGCCTCTGAGATACCAGCAGAACCCTCCGGCACAACACCACCATCAGCACCACCACCAGCACCACCAGCACCACCAGTTCCACCAGCATCAGCAGCTGCAGCTGCAGCCCGGCCACAGCAGCAGCTCCAGCTTCTCAGACGGCAGGTGGAGCGGCCTCCAGCAGCAGCACCCCAGCAGCTTCCAGGCTCCTCCTCGCATGCGCAGACAGTTGTCTGCTCCCAACCTGAAGGCCAGCAGAGAGACCACGGTCTGAGCTGAGGCCTCCTCTCATGTAGGCAGTAGACAAACATTACAGATCACAACAGCTCAGAATCACAGTCAGACACTGAAACTGTGACTGTGGCACTCGATCATCATGTCGTTGGTTGACTCGAAAGATGGTATGCGTCATTGAACATGTGTCGGCTTCATCACCTTCATCCTCAGTTTGTACTGCGTTGTGTGTGCATTAAGTGTCGTGAGGAGGTCAACAGGTGACGACCAGACTGTTTTGCTTCAGAGACACTTCTTCATCAGTCAGAAAGCATCTTTCATCAGTCATGCTTTGATTTGCCAAAATGATCTTCATGGTTGAATTTCTGAGTTTACATCTTTGCCATTTTAGTATTGACAGATGAACGGTGAATGTCTTCGCCACTACAGTATGAATGCATCCAGTGTCCCATTCTCAGCAGCACCGTTGTTTTTGTCTTGTAGCCAAATTAGAAGCGAAGATGCTCTATTTATTTCTGCAGTGTGCCACATTGCAGACGTGAGGTTGGAAGAGACCGTTGTACTTTGTTTTACCTCATAAAAGCATTTCTGTCATAAATCCTCAGCCTGGATGTGGAGTCAGGAGCCCAGGGTGACGGTTCCCAAGCAACGTGACGCACTAGTTGATCATGAGCTCCAAGGAAGAGGTTTTGAAAGTGCCTTCTGATGCACAACTACAATAATCCTGCTGTGCTGCTTCCCTGTAATGCTGGAGCGGTTCAGTGGAAGCTAACACTAGACACCTAACTAACTAACACTTCAGTGCAAAGGAGACATTTATTCAAACTCTGTGAACGCCACTCGACCATTTAATCCTCACTCTTTCTTTTTGGTTTATTATCATCGCTTGTAGTGTTTTGCACATAGATTTTATGAATAAGTTATGATGCACATTTTAGTATTAAGCAATACAAATATAAAGTCTATAAAGAAACACTTTTAAAACATCTCCTACAGACTTATGCTCGGTTTTCTAAATCATTTATTTATCCGCTCCTAGAAACTGCTAAATAACAATCACAGTAGCTGCAGCAGGTCACGGTGAAGGTTTGGCTCTGCGTTCTTCTTCAGAGCATTCACACTTCAGTCCTTCTCCTCTCTTTGGACGACGCTGAGCTCGTCCTGACACCACGTCTGAGGCTTGTGCTTCAGTGAAAGAGCGTTCTGTTCCTGCTGGATGTCCTGCAGCGCTGTCCTGCTTCCCAAAGACACGACTCCAGTGTTTTACAGACGAGTCCTGCTGTTTCCTGAAGCTTCAGTGTTTCTGAGTCGGTTTCTCTTTTCTTTGGTGCATCCTAACTTAAAAGAATCACTAATAATTATTTCAAGTCCTAAAGGTTCAGGCCGGACCAGCATCTTGGGAAACTGGACAATGTAAAGAGTTTCTGCTTTTTCTCCTGAGTATTCTCTGCCTTTATGCTGTAACAAACCAAATGATATCATGGCATATGCAAGTCCAGCTTCTGCGCCTCCTCTCTGACTTTGCATGTGGTAGCTGATGTTTCTTCATGCCTAATAAATGCTCCGTTAAAGTGTTACACATTGGTAGTGTTGGTGCTGAAGGCAGCCTGAGCAGAGCCTACAGAGCGTCGGATGAACAATGAACTCTACATGTCTGAGCACTGCGTCTGCTTTCCGATTTGAATGTGCCTCGTGCATTTGTACCAGTTATGTTGCTCTCAATCAAACACTGGAAACCTGCCATGTTGGTTCACAGGTTCCACAATAATCATCATTTACTGAATCCCGGAGTTGCTGGAGGTTTATTTCTGAAGTATGACTGAAATAAAGTAATCCAAGTGCAACTGTGGGTGCCACACGGCCACTGTTTGTTTTATTTGATGGTTCTTTATATGTTTTATTTCGTAGTGAAGCACAGTGTAGTGAATGTGTTTAACAGGGGTACCACCACTATAAACTGATGGAGCTCGTGGTTATTCCTACACTGTGTTAGCATCAGTGTAGCCCTTGCAGCTGTGGCTGGTGGCAGCAGTCAGCAGTGTGTTGTGCTGCAGCGGGAGGCGTCAGACGCCCGTGAAAAGCTTCGTTGTTCCCTGAACAAACGCAGTGAAGTCATCGGACAGGACGCCGGCGCCTCGGTGGACCCAGCCGCCTCTCAGAACAACACTCACTTTGAGCGCCGCTTCAACTCTCATGTCCGACGTAGCTCAGAATAAAACTCTCCATTTCTGTTCATTCAGTTGTTCCAGAGTTGAGTTGATCTGGTAAATGATGAATTCTTCTGGATCTGCTGTGACGTCCTTGTTGTTTTCGTAGGAATTCACAGCTTTCGCTTCTGTCGTTGCAGCAGAAGACACGTTGAGTTCTGGCAGATTTAGAAATGAACGGTTAAAAACACCAAAATCTTATCGGCTCAGGTGTACGGCTCCTGTTAACAATACATATTATAATGTTAATTACTTCCTCAGCGTTAAGGGAGGAAATAAAGCTCTGGGAGTTGTTCAAATCTGACCTGGAGACAGTTTTTGGTGGTGAGATGCTGGACTCACCTGGTGATGGACACTTGTCCTCGTTCTGTCCTATTGGTTTCCAGGTGTACGAGAGCAAACTGCAAGAGCTTCAGAAACAGGTGGAGACGATTTCTCTGGTCGCTGAGACACCTGATGAAGAGGAGTTGGAGGAGGAAGAAGAGGAGGAAGGTGTGTAACTCCCGTTCAGCATCTGTTGTTCAAGTCCAGGAAATATTTGTTTCTAAATGACGCTTTGTTTTCTTCCACATTCTCTGTGCAGAGCCAGAACGACTTGGATGTGTGTCGAGTATTGTTGGCCCTTTAATATCAGGATGAAATTACCTTCACTCTGATTAATTAAGATTTCTATTCATACCATACTCGTACTCATCCAACTAATCCATACATAATATTCTCATTCCCTAATTCCACTCAGACCAGACATTTTACTGATAGCAGGGAATGTGAAATGATGTCGAGTCAGACACGAGTCAAGACTAGACCAGAGTTTATAAGTGAAATAATTCCACATACGTTGTGGCTCGGTCTCAGAGTAGACTCTGAACTCTCTTCTCCCTCAGATCTGCTGATCGATTAACAACAAAATGATAACTTGCTGTATTTATCGTCCAGAACAAAGCATTGGTTCACTGATTCTTTGAGACTTGAACTAAGAAATATTTCATCTAAAATCTTAAATATAAATCTTAAAATGAGTTGACAATGTTAAAAATGTGAAGACGTAGTTTCCTCATGTTGTTGGTGTGTGCAGTGCCGTGGAGCCAGCATGAGTTTGACTTGGCTCAGTGGGCCTTCAGGAAGTGGAGGTTCCACCAGTTCACATCGCTGCGAGACCAGCTGTGGGGGAACGCCGTCTACCTGAAGGAGGCCAACGCCATCAGCGTCGAGCTCAAGAAGAAAGTAAATGACACTCGAGTTTCACAAAAGCTTCAACTTAATGATGATCTAAACAGATGAGTTTTTGCCGGATCCCTGAAACTTTGTGAAGGAGAGAATCAGAGATACACAGACTAGTGATGTGAGCAGCCAGAGCATGTCAGCCCTAATCAATGCTGGTGACAAACTGTCACAAAGTCTTTGGGGATTTCTCTTTTCTGTTGTTCCTGTTGGTATCACGCTGGAGCAGTGGTGTGTCAGCAAGAAGGTCACAGGTTCACGTCTCACATGTTCTCCCATGTGTGTGGGTGTGTGTATATATGTTTGTGTGTGTGACCTCTGGTTCCTCCACATGGGAGGAAACATTCTGGTTGTTGGAGACTTTAAACCAGTTTCTCAATTCCAGTCCTGAAGGGACACTGTCCTGTATGTCCTAGATGTTTCCTGCTCCAGCACCTGGCTCCAATGAGTGCCTCATCATCACGCTGCTGCAGAGATGATGAATGGCCAATCACTAGTAATCAGGTGTTGGAACAGGAAACATGTATGACATGCAGGACAGTGACCCTGGAAACCTGCTTGAAACTGTTGTTTGTCTCTTAGATCTCTCCTAACTGTAGCCCTCCATGTCTGCTCCAGGTCCAGTTCCAGTTTGTTCTGCTGACGGACACATTGTACTCTCCTCTACCTCCGGAGCTACTCCCTCCAGAACCCGACAAGGAGCGTGACTGCAGACCGTTTCCTCGTACCGTGGTGGCTGTGGAGGTCCAGGACCTGAAGAATGGAGCAACTCACTACTGGTCCCTGGACAAGCTAAAGTAAGACTGCAGGACTTCTCCAGAAACCCGAACCCCTATGTGAGCCAGGGTCTGTGTCCCCCCAACCCTAGCCAACCCTAACCCTTAACCAGGGTCCTCCCACAGTGAAGCATAAAGCCTGGGAAGGAGCCACACAGATAAACGTACATGCTAAACCCTGATGAGTTAGGACTAAAAACATCTCCTTCCATGGCCACCAATACAGGCCAAGTTCACTGGCTCCTTGTTAAAACATTTTCTTTTAGCTCAACAACTGACACCCATGTTTCAATAGCACTTCTACCTCCCTGCACTTATTTTATTCTTTACTTTATATTTACTTTTATTTCTTTTGTTTGGCTTTCTAACAATGGAAGCACAACTACCTAATCCTTGTAAATAAACTTGAAACTTAATGTGATACCATACAAAGAAACGCAACTCCTAGAATTATGCACAAATACAGGACAAAAGTACCCTAAGAAAGTACCTTCACACGGTACCCTAACCTTAACCCTGAACTCCAACCCTAAAAATAACCCATCAGGTCATACTTCACCTCTGCTCTACTGCACCTCACCAGTCTAGACCTGAGGCTGCACACGTCCTCAAACATGACATCCTCATCAGAGAAAGAGTCCAGCTTTTTGAATTCTTCCTCAGTCTCTTGATGAAAGGAGCCACATCTGAGCAGGAACAGAGTAACAGGATGCTACCAGCAGGATGTAGAATGACCGAAGAGCTCTCAATCAGACCTCCTCAGGCTCCTCTGAAGCTCCTCTAGCTTCAGATATGCTGCTGCTGTAGCATTTCTCAGAGATTCAGGCGAGTGAGCGTTGTACCTGATTACCTGTGGCAACGTTGTCGCCCTCTGCTGGCGCCTGCAGGCAGCGTCTGGAGCAGATGAGGGAGATGTACGACCGAGCTGGAGAGATGGCCTCCAGCAACCAGGAGGATGGAGAGGGAGCTCTGACCGGACACGACCCCTTCTACGACCGCTTCCACTGGTTCAAACTGGTGGGGAGGTACGTCAGGAGACACACACACACACACACACACACACACACACACACACACACACGCACACACACACACACACGCAGATGTTTGTATGAGAGGTAGTTTTTGACTCCAGTGATTCAGTAACACGTTTCACACATTTGCTTTGGCTCCTGCCTCATGTTGTCATGGTTAAACATGTTGTCACAGATCAGATCATCATGTCACATTTCACCCTTATTCTGCTCATTATTATTACTATTATTTTCTCATGAGTATATTTCTTTTTTTTGGTTTTCATGATTATAATTTGATGTTCCAGGTTTTATTTTGTTTGTTTCATGTCACTTGTCAATGTTTCCTCATGTTGTTTATTCATTTCATGTTGCATCATGTTTTGAATCGTCTGTTCTGTCATTTTCATTGATTTGCTTATGATCGTCATGTTGATGTTACATTCTTGTGAACACAGAGGATTTGCAGTAGATATTTACAGCGTTTTTGGTTTCCTCCTGGTGCAGCATTCCTGTTCATCCCTCAAACACTTCCTATAAAATCTCCATGTTTCTATGAACTGCTGTGATCTCCATGAAACAATGTTCCTGTTGGGTTTGTTTCTGCTTCCAAGTCTCAGGAAAAGTCTTTTTCATCATTGATTTAGTCAGTGCAGCAGAGGTTCTATGTACAGCAGTGAAATGTGATGTGATCTCCTCTGAAGTCCTCAGCTCAGACAGCTAGCGTGACCAGTTAACAAGTTACCACATGTTCTGACCCATGAAATCAGTTTCAGCCAAACAAGTAAAACCAGTGGCTTAAAGTTATAGTTAGTCAGGGCAGTTAGGTTCAGGGTTTAGTGGGTTGCGGTTAGTTAAAGCTCTTCCTCCTCCTGCATCTTCTCCTCCTGCTCTTCATTTTCCTCTTCCCCCTGCTCCTCTCCCCCCTGCTTTTCCTCATTCACCTCCTCGCCCTCTTACTCCTCCCACTGCTCCTCTTCCTCTTTCCCCTCCTCGTCCCTCTGCTCCCCCAATCTTGCTCCTCCTCGTCCCCCTGCTCCCCCAATCTTGCTCCTCCTCTTGCTCTTCCTCCTCTTGCTCTTCCTTGTCCTCCTGCTCTTCCTCCTCCTCCTGCTCCTCCTCCTCCCAGTTCCCCTATCTTCCACGGCTGTGTGAATGAGCGTCTGGCTGAGCGGACTCCGTCTCCGACCTTCTCCTCCACGGACTCGGAGGTGACGGAGCTGGCTGACGAGCGTCAGAGTGAGATGTCGGACCTGATGGACGACGAGGCGTTTGTGGACGACACCAGCTCAGACGCCGGCACCGAGGAGGGCTCGGACATCTTCAGTGACGGCCAGGACCCGTTCTACGACCGCTCCCCCTGGTTCATCCTGGTGGGAAGGTTGGTGCCCCGCAGCACACTGGGACGCAGAGAGGATGATGGGTTAACTGGAGCAAATACTGATGAGGACAGAAAGAAACGTCTGCTGGAAACATGTTGAGTTCATGATGCTCGGGGTGAATTCACTACAGCATGTGAGAGCAGAAGTAGTCGCAGTGACAGTAAAACAGCAGCTCTGGTACTTTGTACCAGAAAAAACAGAGAGGCTTCTGTGAATGTCACCCCTCTTAATCATAGCCTGGACAGAATCAGAACTAAAACCCGACCCGGTGTCAGAATCAGATTCAGAATTGGAACTGGAAGTAGAATCATTCTCAGCGTCAGCTCAGCAGCAGATGAACTGGACCGTTTTGATTTAATGTGATGAGTCTCTGAGCTCACAGTTAACAGTGAAATATCACAGTTAATGGAGTCATTCAGTCCTCTCAAAGCCTGAATCCTCGTCCCCCCCGTCCTCCTCTGTCTCGTCCTAGCGACGTCTGATTCCGTCACCATCAGCGCATTAACTCACGTGTGTTTGTTCATGGCTGCAGTCTGTGATTTTGTTTTGGTTTTTGAACTTTATTTTTCCTTTTGTTGATGTCATTGATGTCATGACATATAATGTGGTTGTATAACCTTGTTTGTTTTAACATTGTATTCATTTGTGATTTTGTCATTAAATCCACTGCTGAGATGAAACCTGAGCTGCAGCAGCAGAGAACCCAGGCAGACACGTGCCCTCACCCTCACCCTGTGACCTCAGAGGTTGCTGCACATCGGTCTGGTGTCTGCGTCTCAGCTTTCAGTCAGAAACAGGAGAGAGCAGTCTGAGTGCCGCTGCAGCAAAGCAAGTCACGTCCAGAGAAATGAGAAGCTGCTGCAGTCTGGCTCCAGCTGGTTCATCTGCGCTGCAGCTCGTTTCATCTTTCTTTTCTCTGCTGTTTTGGTTTTGTTCATTTAACTCCCACTAATATGAGACAGTGTGTTTCCGTGTCATAACCTGTTGTAGTAGAGGCATGTGTTTATCCCAGTGTTGAAAACATGGATCCAGACGCATTAGAAGACGTTTCACAGGATGTTATCTCATTAACTTCCTGCAGGATGTTTTGATCCAGATCAACAGAAAGGGTGAAGCATGATCCTCTCTGCTCCTCTTTCACTGACAGAGCCTTCGTGTACCTGAGCAACCTGCTGTACCCGGTGCCGCTTGTCCACCGTGTTGCCATTGTGACAGAGAAGGGCGAAGTGCGCGGCTTCCTGCGTGTGGGCGTTCAGGCCATCGCTGGTGAGGGCTTAACCAGCTGCTCTGACCAGGAGACTGGTCGGCTCCTTTGTTCCACTCAGTTCAGACTTAAAACCAATAACTTTGTGTTGAAGCAGCAACACTTCACTGTCATGTGCCTATGCCACGGGTTGTGGCTATTTGTCATAATCTTTAAGGTTACATTCACACCAGAGCTGGATAGTCCACACTAGAGTTTGACACAACAATAGTCAGATCTTTCCAGTGGTCCTGAATCCACCCTGGACTCAATTCCTTATACTAACCAATAGAATGAATAATCTGAAGCAACATCAAGCCCAGGTACAAATGACCCATGAATTAAGTGAAGGTGTGTAACTTTTCAGCACTCATGGTGCTACCTGGACCTGAGTCTGGACTATTCTGGTCTGGAAGCAACTGAAGATTACCACTTAGACCGAATAAACACGCAGGTTCAACATGCATGTTGATTCTCGCAGTGCTCGGCTGTGACAGTGTGAGTCCGTGATGAAGCTTGAGGCTCTGCTGTTGTTGTCTCTGTAGCTGACGAGGAGGCTCCAGACTACGGTTCTGGAGTCAGGCAGTCAGGAACCGCCAAGATCTCCTTCGATGACGAGTACTTCAAAAAGGTATGAGACAACTACAAACTTCACGTTCCTGAATACTGGTGAAGGAGGGGTTGCATCCCTGACACTCCTGCTGAACTCCTCTATGCACTCTGAGGGAGCACATTCAGTTTGTGCTGGTGACGTAAAAATGTTAAATTTGGACTTTGCTATGGTCCCAGCGCTGCCTCCGACAGGTAAAATCACACTATTCTAGCTGTTGACCAGCTAGATTCCACCATATTCATTGCAGACCAAAACTGCAATTCAGGCTTGTGTGACATGGCTGATGGACCACACTAAAGAACAATGATTTAACTATTCAACAAAACAAAGTGCAAACAAAACAAACAGCATGATGCAAAAAACACACAAACATGTTTTTTTTCTCTCTGTCCAATCAGAACGACTTCCCACCCAGTGTGATGACACGTTCTGGCCTGTCCCTGGAGGAATTGCGCATCGTGGAGGGTCAGGGTCAGAGTTCAGAGGTCATCACCCCCTCCGAGGAGCTCAGCAGAATCTCTGACATGGGTATGATACGACTTCCTTCCTCCGAGACGCAACGCTTGCTCTGTTGCTGGAAACTAAGCGTGTTTAACGTGAATGTGAAGAGATGCTCCTCTGAACTTCTCTTCTCCTCAGACCTTAAACTGGGAACGCTGGGAGACCCCAAGCTGGGAGTGGGGAGGGGTCCGGAGGGTGTGGTTTCTCAGATGGAGGTCGGCAGCATCTTCACGTTCCGTGTGACGGTGCTGCAGGCGAGTGGCGTTGCTCCAGAATATGCAGACATCTTCTGCCAGTTCAAGTGAGTCTAGGAGGGCACCGTTCTCTGCAACCTGGGGGGTCACAAGGATGAAACGTGATGGACCCTCATTGGGTGAAATAATAAAAAAAACATAAACAGAAGACCTGTTCCTATAGAACTAGGGGGGTCAGTCGATTCTGACCATGTGTTTCTCTGCAGTTTCCTTCATCGTCATGATGAAGCTTTTTCCACTGAACCTCTGAAAAACACGGGTAGAGGAGCTCCACTGGGGTTCTACCACGTCCAGAACGTGAGAGCCTTCACACACTCACACACACACTCCCACCCCCACAGGTTTCATCCTCCCGATGTATTGATCGAGTGTCTTCTCTTCAGGTTTCTGTTGAAGTCACCGAGTCGTTCATCGACTACATCAGAACCAAACCCATTGTGTTTGAGGTATTCGGTCACTACCAGCAGCACCCACTGCACCTGCACCAGGACCTGATCAGGTCTGCACAGCTCCAGGATCGATGGATCGTACTCTGCAGATCAACCAGTCAATCAACCAATCATTGAAATGTCTGTGTTTGGTTTCAGTCCTCTGACTACATCCAGGAAGTACTACCCCATCCCGATGCCTCTCTCTAAACCAGGTAGGTACTAACAAGCAGCTTCAGCTTTAGCCTCAGCTGGATGTCGCCTCATGCCACACTTCCTCATCCCTTTATCAGCATGACTCATTTCTTTCCATTTCTCTTTCATTTCTTGCTTGCTCCGGATTGTATTTTTATTGTCTTTCTCCATCATATTCCTCCCCTCACTATGCCTCACCTTCCCTCCTCCTCTTCTTCCTCATCCTGCTCCTCCTTTTCCTCCTCCTCTTCTACTAACTCTCCTCCTCCTCCTCCTCATGGTGGTCCTCAGACCACACCCGTAAGATAGAGCTGGTCCGGTACCTGATGAGCGGCTATGTGAATGGCAGAGTTCTGGACACGTTATCAGAACACGCTAACGCTCTGGCGTGTTCCGCCGTAGCGAGTTTAGAGGACGAGGAGCAGCTTCACTTCCTGCCGCCGCCCAGCGACCTGGTGCTGGTGGTGCCCCGACACCATGGTACCAGTCAACCAGGAGTAGCAGTGTGCAGCTGCTGTAGTTCACAGCTGCTGTAGTTTATATCTGCTGTAGTTTATATCTGATGTAGTTTACAATAACAGACAGTAGTTTATATCTGCTGTAGTTTACAATAACAGAAAGTAGTTTATATCTGCTGTAGTTTATATCTACTGTAGTTTACAATAACAGTCAGTAGTTTATATCTGCTGTAGTTTATATCTACTGTAGTTTACAATAGCAGACAGTAGTTTATATCTGCTGTAGTTTACAGTAATAGAAAGTTGTTTATATCTGCTGCAGTTTATATCTACTGTAGTTTACAATAACAGACAGTAGTTTATATCTGCTGTAGTTTATATCTACTATAGTTTACAATAACAGACAGTAGTTTATATCTGCTGTAGTTTATATCTGCTGTAGTTTACAGTAGCAGACAGTAGTTTATATCTGCTGTAGTTTACAGTAGCAGACAGTAGTTTATATCTGCTGTAGTTTATATCTACTATAGTTTACAATAACAGACAGTAGTTCGTGCTCCGGGAGGGAGCACTGTTGTTCTTCTGCCTGTTTGTTCTTCTCAAGTACTACAAATTTCAGTCGGCCGTATCTCAAAAGAAGATCTTTTTTCTCTCCATATCTCTCTATTCATTTTCCAACCGAATGCAAGTTAAAACTTGCACTTGTGACTGTGGCCTCAGTTTTCATAGAACACACACCAAATCACATCAGGACGTTCCTGAGACTCTCTCCTGCGTGACCGTGTGCATATATTCCAGGTGCAAGCGTTGTCTCCCTAGATGCAAGTGTTTAGCCCTAATGCATCTTCGGTTTTTCCCATAAGAATGAATGGGAAAAATGGAACCCCTCAAACAAACATCCACCACATCGCCATAATTTAATGTAGAAACTTCATTTTAATTCCAAAAATTAAAGAAACTTGTGGTCTGTTTGTGTACCAAGTTGCATGTTGATAGGTTGTATCGTCTTCCAGCAGCACCTTCTCAAAGACCATGTGGTCAAGTACCTGCTCCTGTCCGCTCCTGCTGACAGAGAGCCTCCTGCTGCAGCAGGCCCACAGATGACCTCACACACACACACACACACACACACACACACACACACACACACACACACACTTCATGCACTCACACAAACACTCACACACAGAGCTCTAATTGATGCAGGTGATGAACTCTGAGGTCACATGTGTTTGTTTAGTTCCAGCCACGAAGCTCAACACCATCACCAAGTCCAATCTGGGCCAGTGCGTCAGCAAGTACGACCTCCTGGTCTGGTTCGAGATCAGCGAATTGGAGCCGACGGGCGAGTATGTGTCTGCACACACTGGTTCATGATGAGGACAAAGGCATCCCACAGGGGGTCCTCGGCCCAGTTGGTGGAGCAACCTCACTGCACGAGCCCCGGTTCAAATCCCACCGACGGCCCATTTCCCTACAGCTCTTCTATCAATAAAGGCCTGGAAAGGCTCCCAAAATACTTATAAGATGTCGCTTCAGGGAACACAATAACAAACACTTAGATCTCAATTCTGCAAGACTATCTTGAGGCTGTTTCCAGATGTTCAGCAGCTAAAACATCGTCACATCTTCATTGATAAAGAAATTCCAGATTTTAAAAACAGCCAAAAATGTAGAGTTCGTAGCTTCTATGTTAAGTAGAGAACATGGAGAAACAGTGCATCAGACCGTTCAAGTACTTTAATGTGGTGGAGGAAACTGTGATTTGTCTGAAGCCTGTGATGTGTGTGTGTGTGTGTGTCTAGGTACATCCCAGCTGTGGTGGACCACAGTGGAGGGCTCCCCTGCCAGGGCACCTTCCTGCTGCACCAGGTGCTGGACACGTTCTCTGACCTTGTCCTGAAGAACCCTCTGCTTCTGTCTGCTGACTCTGTGTGTGTGTGTGTGTGTGTGTGTGTGTGTGTGTGTGTGTGTGTGTGTGTGTGTGTGTGTGTGTGTGTGTGTCTGTGTGTGTGTCTGTGTGTGTGTGTGCACGCGCATGTGCAGGGGATCCAGCGCAGGATCACAGTGACACTGATCCATGAGAAGGGGAGTGAGCTGCACTGGAAGGATGTGAGGGAGCTGGTTGTAGGTGAGAACACCTCTCTCCTCTATCAGCTCTGCCTCCTCCTTGCCTTCTTCATCTTCATCATCTCTGTCTCATCCTGCAGGTCGCATCAGGACCAAGGCTGAGGTTGAAGACAGTGGAGCTGACTCTGTCCTGTCCCTCAACATCATCTCAGCTAAGAGCATCAAGTCATCCCACAACTCCAACAGGTACCAGACCAGACCTGGCAACCAATTCCTTTTGCTCTGTGAAGTTGACATTGTGATCATCCCATTTCTGCATCCATCCATTTCTTAACACAACAAATGTAAAGTCAGTGACTTTGTTGGTCTTGTTGTTGAGTTTGGCAGGAATGTATTAATTCATAGAGGCAGAGTGAGGTCATGTGACCTCTCTGCTCCAGCGTCTCCATTCCACTGCTGTTTCTTTGCCCCTTTGTTTGTTGCTGACTCTGCTTCATCCTCTTCTCTCTCCTGCTGCGGCCGGACTCTTGATTGTGCTCAGGCTATCTATTGATAAGGATATTGATCGGTACTAGAGACCAGAGAACATAAGGCTCCTTCTCTGAAAGACCTTTATGCTTCTCCTTAGTCCAGTCATTCCCTAGAAACAGGTCCCCCTCTGTTGTTTTTGTTGCAGCGTTGCATCAAGTCTCACTTCATTTCCATCAATAACTGAATCTGAAGAAGTTATTAATGGAGCAGTGAAGGCCTTGTCCATGCAGACGCTCTCCCTGCCTCTCTGTGTTAGTTTGTCATGTGTCCTGAGCTTCTGCTGCTTCATGTTCAAAGCATCTTCTAGCTGTTGTTCACTGAGGCACCTCAGAGTGCCCCTTGCTGCCCTCAGGGACATAGTCACTGAGTCATGTTATGTAATGTAGACACAAACCTGAGAAACTGCTGCAAATCAAGATTTTATCTGCACATCTGTACTCAAACATCATAAATGTACACACACACACACACACAGTCACTGTCTGTCAGTCACATCCCTCTCACTTCTGATAGTTCTATGTTCTCACCTCTGTTTCTCACATCTTGTCCTGAGGACGAGAATGAATGGCACCACTCCACTCAGATCTGCACACACATAGTCTGACGCAGAGCTCTGAGACTGACATAGAACACTGACTGATGGAGAACAGTGACTGGTAGAGAACAGTGATGGAGAACAGTGACTGCTGTAGAACAGTGACTGGTAGAGAACAGTGATGGAGAACAGTGACTGCTGTAGAACAGTGACTGGTGGAGAACAATGACTGGTGGAGAACAGTGATGTAGAACAGTGACTGCTGTAGAACAGTGACTGGTGGAGAACAGTGACTGGTGGAGAACAGTGATGTAGAACAGTGACTGCTGTAGAACAGTGACTGGTGGAGAACAGTGATGTAGAACAGTGACTGCTGTAGAACAGTGACTGGTGGAGAACAGTGACTGGTGGAGAACAGTGATGTAGAACAGTGACTGCTGTAGAACAGTGACTGGTGGAGAACAGTGACTGGTGGAGAACAGTGATGGAGAACAATGACTGGTGGAGAACAGTGACTGGTAGAGAACAGTGATGGAGAACAGTGAGTGGTGGAGAACAGTGATGGAGAACCCTCACTGATGGAGAACCCTGTGGTGTGTGTGGCGCTCTGAGCTGAGGCTGTCTGTCTGTCCAGGACGTTCTACCGCTTTGAGGCCGTG
The DNA here is from genome assembly GCA_029224185.1 of Karalla daura. Classification (NCBI taxonomy): domain Eukaryota; kingdom Metazoa; phylum Chordata; class Actinopteri; order Chaetodontiformes; family Leiognathidae; genus Karalla; species Karalla daura. Next base: position 2,046,800 of record CM055193.1, on the reverse strand, counting down.
TGGGACAGCTCCCTGCATAACTCGCTGCTGCTGAACCGAGTGACTCCGTATGGAGAGAAGATCTTCCTGACACTGTCGGCGTATCTGGAGGTCAGTCTGCTCTCTGCTGCTTCTGGATGTGACACAGGTAGAAACACGCAGCTGACGCCTGTGTCCTCCGCACAGCTGGACCACTGCATCCAGCCGGCAATCATCACCAAAGACATCTGCATGGTCTTCTACTCCCGGGATGCTAAGATCTCCCCCCCGCGTTCACTCAGGAACCTTTTTGGGAGCGGATATTCTAAAACCCCGGACTGGTGAGGCTCCTCCCCCAAGGGCATAACAGCAGTGTCAACATTGGGGGGGGCTGGGTTGATCGTCAGTGGGGGGCCATTAAAATGGCGGTTTTGCCCAACGCTAAGCCCCAACTCTAACCCTGGAATCAGAACTGATCGTTTCTGTGATGCAGTGAAGAACTCACACACACTCTTCTGCTGCTTCACTACAGCAACCGCGTGACCGGCATCTACGAGCTGAGCTTGTGCAAGATTTCAGACTCTGGCAGCCCAGGTAAGAATCCTCACCCAGGTGATGACCCTGACTCAGGTCAGGTAAGAACTTTAACCCTAACCCAGGTGAGAATCCTAACTCAATCCTGGGAAGAACCCTAACCCAGGTGATAAACCCAATGCTAACCCAGGTGATAAGCCTAACCCAGTCCAGGAGAGAGCCATAACTGTACCCTAACCCTACCCATATCCCAAGGCCCCTCCCCATGCTCTGAGGGTTCTTAGGGTTCCTCTGAGAACCTTGTCCTCACCTGAGCCTCTGCCCTGCAGGGATGCAGCGCAGGAGGAGGAAGGTGCTGGACACGTCTGTGGCCTACGTACGTGGAGAGGAGAACCTGGCGGGATGGAGGCCCAGGGGAGACAGCCTCATCTTAGAGCATCAGTGGGAGCTGGAGAAGATGGAGCAGCTACACGAGGTGGGTCCCGTCAAACCACTGGGAACATTTGGAAATGAAATGTAAAAATTTCACATTCTTCCAACCTGCTTCCTGTTAAGCCTCTGATGTGCCCTGGTCAGTAGCTCATTGTTTAGAAGGAACGTAAAGTCATTCATGTGAGTGGCAGGAGAGACAGCCAATCAGAGTGAATCTCTGCTCAGCATGAAAGGAGCCAGATCCTGCAGAACCATAGTGTAACAGGAACCAGTGTTTGTAGGCTCTTTGTTGACACAGAGAACTCTGCTGTTGGCTCTGCAGGTGGAGAAGACGCGTCACCTGCTGCTGCTGAGGGAGAAACTGGCCGACGCTGCTCCAGTCGCTCCTTCCTCCAAGTCTCTGAGCGACTGTCTATCTCCCAGCCTGAGCTCAGGAAGCCTCTCCACCTCCACCTCCATCTCCTCCCAGATCTCCAGCACCACCTTTGAGAGCGCCATCACCCCCAGCGAGAGTAGCGGCTACGACTCTGCAGACATAGAGAGTCTGGTGGACAGAGAGAAGGAGCTGGCTACTAAGGTGAGGGAGGGATGGTGGAGGGATGGTGGATGGGTAGACGTGTAGATAGAACTATCGGTGGTCTGAGCTTCCTCCCGTTCTCCTCCAGTGCCTGCGCCTCCTGACACACACATTCCAGAACGAGTACAACCAGGTGGTTTCCAGCATCAGTGACTGCAAGGTGAGAAATGTAGCTTCATGTGTTCTGTTGAACTCTCCTCGGTCCAGTCGTAGAGCTTGAATCAGAATCTCTCCTCAGCTCTCTGACATCTCGCCCATGGCACGTGATCCATCGGTGATGAGCTTCAGCAGCGCCACCCTGACCCCGTCCTCCACCTGCCCCTCGCTCTGTGACTCCCGCTGCAGCTCCATGGACCAGAAGTAAGAATGAGAACTTTCACGTAGAAGAACGTGTTGAAACCTATGTCAAGCCTAGACTTAGACCTACATAAAGCATCTTACTGGGTTTGTGTGTGTGCTTGGTGACAGGACTCCGGAGAACAGCTCCCGCGCCTCCAGTCCCTCCTGCTCAGACTACGAGAACTTCCCCATGGTTTCTTCTCTGGAGACCTCGTACTTAGCACGTGCTGGAAAGAACGAGTTCCTCAACCTGGTGCCGGACATCGAGGAGATGAGACCAGGGTGAGATTTCAGAGCTTCCTAAATTCACAGTGATTCAGCAGAACAGCCGAGATGTCCCGATCAGAAGCAGTGATTCAATCTGAGTTGGTTCTAGCTCAACCTGCTGCAGAACATCAGCGGTATCTTTCCGTCATCTCCTCAGATCCGTGGTATCTAAGAAAGGCTTCCTGAGCTTCATGGAGCCACGCTCCAATTCCTGGGTGAAGCATTTTGTGGTTGTGCGTCGACCATACGTCTTCATCTACAACAGCGACAAAGACCCGGTGGAGCGTGGAGTCCTGAACCTGTCCACGGCGCAGGTGGAGTACAGCGAGGACCAGCAGGCCATGCTGAAGGTGCGAGCTGTGGAGCTCTTGACTAGCCCCACAGTTGTTGTCCATGTTGCATATGTTGGTCTGTTTCATCCTTGCTGGCCGCCAGTTGAAGCTTCAGGCATTGAATGTTGTTCTTTGTAATGGCCAGTCTGTGTGTCTGAGGAGCTGCTCCTCTGAAAACAGGGGCTCGACTCCGTAGAGGTAGCGGCTGTCCCACTGGCCCCTGCAGGTCATCAGCTAAGCATATGGGGCACATAACCGTCCCCCCCCATCTAGGGTGAGGTGTCCTCCCCCATGAATGTCTCTTCTGGGCTGCTGAGAGGAGGCTTCCTGGAGGACAGCTGTGTAGCCCTCAGATTTCAGGTTAAATCTGTAATTTAGTGCTTGAAGCTGTGTTTCTGGAAGTCAGCAGGGATAGACAGTTCTATATGAAACCACAGTTCTGCAAGTCCTGAGACTTGCAGTCCTGAGATAGAACCGTAGTTACATGTATCAGTTTTGATTTATGCCGTTTTGTGGCTGTTTTTGTAGCCTATTTCCAATCTTTCATGTCAGGTCTGCTGTGATTCTTTCATTGACTCAGACCGTGTGTGCAGAAATAAAGTTCCTGGTTGCAGACTCTTTAAAGTGCTGAAGAGGAATGTGCAGTGATGCTGTTCTTAAATGTTCCAGACTCCAAACACGTTTGCTGTTTGTACCAAACATCGAGGAATTTTGCTGCAGGCGAACAACGAGAAGGACATGAACGACTGGCTGTACGCGTTCAACCCTCTGCTGGCAGGGACCATCAGGTGCACACCACACACACACACACACACACACACACACACACACACACACACACACACACACACACACACACACTCTCTCTCTCTCCCTCCTCAGTTCTGACTTATCTCCTTCTCTCCTCAGGTCCAAGTTGTCTCGTAGACGCGGCCTCTCTAAGAACTGAGTCAGACAGGAGACAGCGCCCACTCGGTTACTCCGAGCAAACAAGTTTAAATGTATTAAAATCTCTGTGATTCTTCAAAGTTTCTCTTGTAAAGTTGACTTGTGGCTTCAGTCTCTTCACAAAACCACTAAAACCTTCAGTTTCCCTGAAAACCTGGAGCTCCCTCTCACGATCTGACAGTCTCCTCTCTCCATACCTATGCTTCTCCTCCTCCTTTCCATCCACCTTCTGCTCCTCCTTCTCCTCCTCTTCCTCCTCCTTGTGCTCCTCCTCAGCTTTTTGTTTTTGTTAGTTCTATTTTGTTGCTTTGTAGTCATCCTGAGTCCTGAAAGTAGCATGTTGTAATAGTCTCTGTGTTTGTGCACGATTCAGCAACGTTTTTCAGCCACTCCTCCATTTCTAGCCGTGTTTACGACTGTCTCAGTGTTACTTGTCTCAGTTTTACTATGAGAACTGCAGTAGAACTCAGGAGAAGATCACTTCTGCTTTCTGGGAAACGGTTACCCCGACAAGTCAAAGACTTTTTCAACCTGAAGAAACATCGTGTGCTGAGGGTTCTTTCTGCACTTCTGCTGCTGCTCATGAAGCTGCAGGTTTTGGGTCAAAACATTCGGAGAGTTGTTGTGAACTGTTTTCTCTGCATCATGTGATTCTTAGCTCCACCCCTTCATGCATTTGTGTCAACAGCCTGAACTCGTTCCTGAAGAAACGCTTAAAGGTGTTAGAACACCTTTTCATTTTCTGTTTTCATTGGAAGGAGTTGAGGAGGAGGGGGCTGATTGGTTGTATTGCTCTCAGCTCCTCTCAGATGTTCTCCTGCAGGAGACCTGGCCTGCTGCTGAAGGAAGAGCGTGGAGAGGAAAACGCAGGAGAATCAGTTGCTTCAGTGAGGCCGTTAGTGCTGGGTTAGGGTTGCTGCTGAGGCTGTAGATGCATGACCCCTTCCCCTCAGCAGCGCCACACTTTCAGACCTCGTTACACATCTTTACATCACTGGTCGGCTTGTTTTTCTAATGATTAATATTGTTGTTATTGTTACTTTTTTCTATCGTGCTTTTAATCATTCCACAGGGACGTTTTTTATTAAATGTAACCCAGGGCATTTGTTTGCTTGTTTCTAACCGACTTCAACGTTACTTAAACGTTATTTTGCACATTAACACATATCTATAGCAAGATGAAGGACATGACACACGTGGGGTCCAGGATTATTCTGAGAATCAGGAAGTTGCAGTTATGCTGGACGTGGTTCCTTCCAGAGGGTTTCATAGAGGGAAAGAAGTGATGTTAAAGGGACAACATCCACTCAAAAGTTTAAATTCTCCTAATTGTTAATGGAACTGTAAATGTTTGCTGTAAACATCGCTCTGCTCTGCGGCTGCTGACCGGGTCAGTTCCTGTTTCCTCTGACAGTGAAAGTGATTTGTGCAGACGGGCATCAGACACTCTGGCTGACCAACCAGCAGTGGCCCCAGCGTCACAGCAGAGAAACATGACGGAGGAAACCATCTGCTCCGGTGGCAGCAGCTGCTCGAGCAGCATTTCTTCAGGCTCAGGTCATCCAACCTGTGGCTGCAAGAAGCAAACGCAGAAAAGCTTTTCTGTTTTTAAAAGCCACACATGCAAAATCATGATTAGATTAAAACATCGTTACAACATCTATGCACTGATCAAGACTCAAAGTGCCTCACATGAGGTGCACGTCAACATGAGTTTTGTCAGAGCAAACGTTTTCACTTCTAAGTTGCAGAGGTATTATTTTGGGAAATGTATTTATTATTTGCAATGTACATATTAGTTTGCAGCTCTTTGCACATGTCAATAAAAGGTTCAACTAACTGATCAAATGAAGTCTGCGCTTTAGTTGTTCTTCTCAGAATGAAGCCAGTGTTGGCACAGCAGCAGCTTCCTGTCAGACTGGGAATGGCTCGAATGTATTGTGAAGACATGTTTCTCCATCAGTAGAAAAGGGTTAAAAAGAATGATAGTGTAGAGGCAACTGCATCTGTTTAGGGAGGCGAGTTACAGCAGAAAGTGTTTTGATTTAATTTAATATTTACTATCATTCTACATTTTATTTTTTCTAATATCAGGGAATATGATACAAAGTAGCGAGTGAGTCTAAATCCACAATTAACTTTTGTTTTCCTGTTGTCTCCTCAACAATTGGTTCCATTGATGCCTTTCAAACTGAACTATGGATATTTGGATATTTTCCATCTTCCATCTCACAACTAATAGTTCATTGCGTCCCTTTAGATTGGTTCAGAAAGAAAACAAACCATAGCATTAGCGCTGTACATTAATTGTCAGACTTGTTTCATATTCATACTTATTTTGTAAATATATGTGTTGTATGGAGCTTGAATTAAAATGTAAATATGTTTCCTGTATTTGTAATAATTATAATCCATTCGCTGTATAGCATAGATGTGTCCTGCAGATATCCTAATTCTGTGTAATCTTGCACCATTGAACTGTCAAGTGAATGAGGCAACAATAAAAGTGCAAACTGTGCGTTAGCAGAACAAGTGCAGCCTGTTTGTATTGTTTGTGCAGTTCCACATCGTTACTTGTTCAAACTTCCTGATGTTTGTGCTGCTGGAGGAAATGACCAAGAAGAGATCGAGTAGATCACAATTTTGAAATAAAAATAGACTGAAAGTTCATTATTCTAGTTGTGCTTTACAGTCTGATATTTATATTAATATTCACTGACGTCTAGTTCTAAATATGTAATGTTTGCTCTAAGTCAAATTAACCTGTTCCACAGGTGCAGTTTGACTTCTCCTGTCATTTGTGGATTATGGGGACCATGCAGTATCCTATTCTAGTGTCTGGCCTTTGTCTTTGGTTTGAAATCCAGCTTCAGTTCATTTTTATGTTCTTTAAATCCTTTTCACCTGATAAACCTTGAGTTTAGTCTTTAATCCACTGAAACATCTCAGGTCTGATTTTACTGTAGAGAAAGGACAGAAGCATGTTCACACAGTGTCTTTGTTTGGTCTTTTTGCCCCAGCAGCATTTCCTCTTCCTCTTCCTCATCTTTGCCTCTCATGCATGTAAAATGTTGTGACATTAACTGGTTCAGTGCAGAGCAACTTTCCCTTCACTGCCCAGAAACTTCCCGGTAATAGAGGAAGAAACAAGACAGTTGGTTTGTTTACCGTGTGAAACTGCATTCTGATTGAGAAGTCTGGAACCTGCAAAGCAGTGAGTTCCTCATATTTATCGTCACACAAAACGTGAAAATAAAGTACCCGGAAACCAGAGACACAGCAAGAACAGAGACCTTAGAAAGACCTGACCTCTGACCCGAAGTGAGACCAGGACGGACTGGACAGTACTTACCACTGGGTCAAGATGTTATCTATCTATCTATCTATCTATCTATCTATCTATCTATCTATCTATCTATCTATCTATCTATCTATCTATCTATCTATCTATCTATCTATCTATCTATCTATCTATCTATCTATCTATCTATCTATCCATCTATCTATCTATCTATCTATCTATCTATCTATCTATCTATCTATCTATCTATCTATCTATCTATCTATCTATCTATCTATCTATCTATCTATCTATCTATCTATCTATCTATCTATCTATCTATCTATCTATCTATCTATCTATCTATCTATCTATCTATCTATCTATCTATCTATCTATCTATCTATCTATCTATCTATCTATCTATCTATCTATCCATCTATCTATCTATCTATCTATCTATCTATCTATCTATCTATCTATCTATCTATCTATCTATCCATCCATCCATCCATCCATCTATCTATCTATCTATCTATCTATCTATCTATCTATCTATCTATCTATCTATCTATCTATCTATCTATCTATCTATCTATCTATCTATCTATCTATCTATCTATCTATCTATCTATCTATCTATCTATCTATCTATCTATCTATCTATCTATCTATCTAGCCAATGACTGGGTCATAGTCGAAACGATATTTGACATACATTTATTTCTACAGTTGTCAAGTTTGTATCTATTTATTAATTTTCAGTGATAGTAAAACGTCTCTATGACGGAACGTTCTGAGTGACGTCTGTGAGAACCAATAGCAAACGAGCTTCCTCTGCTCAGGTTTCTGGACCAATGAGAATCCTCTGAGAGACGTGGCTTGTTTCCTGGCCGTGGTGTGATTGGCTGGCCGCCCACACGTTCTCTACGTCAGTTTCAGGTTGGTCTCGTCACGCTCGAACGGGAACGAGGAAGTAAAACAAGCAGCAAGGACGAGGAGGAGCGGAGAGAGCAGATCTGTCCAGACCGGAGACACCCGGAGACACCCAGACCAGCGGCCTGCTACCACTGCACGATACTACTCAGTACTACTCAGTTCTACAGCTGATCCGCCAGGACTGAAACAGGACCCATTGCGCAGCATGGCTCAGTAAGTTCTGATTGGTCTAGAGAAATAGATCCTCACCGCTACCCTTTAGCCCCTACCCGTAACTCCTAACCCCTAACCGCTACCCCCTGACCCCTGACCCCTGCCCCTTAACTCCTAACCTCTACCCGCTAACCTTGATCCAGGACTTCTGCCGGAGCTACAGTCAGCTGCTTGTTCGTCTGTCTGTGAGTGTCAGAGCTAACTCTTAGTTACACCTGACGGTTGGACCATGTCCAGGTCTAGGTCTGTGGACGACTCTGGAGGCGGGGGCTGTCTGTGTGAAGCCCAGCTGAACCTCCACATATGAACGCTGTTAAATCCTCAGAAAGTGTAGAAACTGAAGGCTCAACTCAATGTCCCTTTAATTTCCCTTCACCAGGGTTTTTGGGTTAGGTTGTTAGTTAGGGTTATGGTCCCCTCCACTCTGTCCTTCAAACACACCATCTCATCGTTAGGGTTAGGGTTAGTTACGCAGTTTACCTCCTGTCCTATGTGTCTGTTGGGGTTAGGGTTGTGTGTGTGTGTGTGTGTGTGTGTGTGTGTGTGTGTGTGTGTGTGTGTGTATGTGTGTGTGACTATGGCGTGTTCCTCTCCTCAGGGCAGACATCGCTCTGATTGGTTTGGCCGTCATGGGTCAGAACCTCATCATGAACATGAACGACCACGGCTTTGTGGTAAGAAACTGCTGCTCAATTTTACAACAGCCTGTCTGTCTGCCTGTCTGCCTGCTTGCCTGCCTTCCTGTCTGTCTGTCTGTCTATCTGTCTGTCTGTCTGCCTGCCTTTACATCTGTCTACTTGCATGTACGTCTGTCTATGTCTGCAAGCCCTTACCTCAGGGAGCATCAAACAGTTCCTTATGACCTTTGACCCTCTAGGTCTGTGCCTATAACCGCACGGTATCCAAGGTGCACGACTTCCTGCAGAATGAGGCTAAAGGCTCGAAGGTGATTGGAGCAGAGTCTCTGGAGGACATGGTGTCCAAGCTGAAGAAGCCACGCAGGGTCATCCTGCTGGTGAAGGCCGGTCAGGCTGTCGATGACTTTATCGACAAACTGGTCAGTTTGTTTGGATTCTGACGATCAGTGGCTGAAAACTAGGGAGCGAGGATAATTTGAGTTAAAACTGTTTCCTGTTTTTGGTCCTCAGGTTCCTCTGCTGGAGGCCGGTGACATCATCATAGATGGAGGAAACTCAGAGTACCGAGACACCACTGTGAGTAGAGCCTCAGTGCAGCCTCCTTCCTCATCCTGATCCTGCTCTCACTGTGTGTGTGTGTGTGTGTGTGTGTGTGTGTGTGTGTGTGTGTGTGTGTGTGTGTGTGTGTGTGTGTGTGTGTGTGTGTGTGTGTGCAGCGCCGCTGTAAGAGTCTGAAGGAGAAGGGTCTCCTGTTCGTGGGCAGTGGGGTCAGCGGGGGCGAGGAGGGCGCTCGCTATGGACCGTCACTGATGCCAGGAGGACACAGAGAGGCCTGGTAAGAAGCTGCTGGATGGACTGGATAATAAGTTCATCTGCGTCTCTGCTATATTCACTGGGGAGGTCTCTGTAAAATGCTGCCTGAACTCGGTATGTCATTATTGTTATTGTTGTTATTGTTTTGTGGTCTTCGTTTTTATTGTTATTGTCGTTGTTGTTTTGAAGGCCTCACATCAAAGATATCTTCCAGAGCATTGCTGCAAAGGTCGGGACTGGAGAGCCGTGCTGTGACTGGGTGAGAACAGCATGTTGTTGTTTGTTTGTTTGTTGTAGTTGTTGTTGTTGTTGGTTAGCTGAACATGCGACTCTGCAGGTGGGAGACGAGGGTGCAGGACACTTCGTGAAGATGGTTCATAATGGCATCGAGTATGGAGACATGCAGCTGATCTGTGAGGCGTACCACCTGATGAAGGACGTGCTGGGGATGGAGCATGACGACATGGCCCAGGTGAGGGGGGGGTCCGAGGACTGTCCTGGGTCTGAGGACTGTCCTTCTGACTTGTCTCCTCTTGTCTCAGGCCTTTGACAGCTGGAACCGGACTGAGCTGGACTCGTTCCTCATCGAGATCACTGCCAACATCCTGAAGTTCAGAGACTCTGACGGGACTCACCTGCTGCCCAAGATCAGAGACAGTGCAGGACAGAAAGGAACTGGGAAGTGGACAGCCATCTCCGCCCTGGAATATGGGACTCCCGTCACTCTGATCGGTAAGAGAAGCTGCTCCAGGAAGTATCCGTTTACTCCTCCAGACAAACTGCTGCTCACGGTGACTCAGCAAACTGAGTTTCCCAACCTCAGAGTTTCAACATGACAGAAAATAAAGAACAAACAGTTCAGGTCATTACCTCTCTCACTACAAAACAGCTGGAGACTAATTAATTAATGATAAGAACTGAGAGCTATGTGACCAACATTACTCATTTACAGAGACTTTCACATCCAAAGCTGAGGGGCTGACAGAGCTGTATAGTCCAAGAGGAGGCTGTAGCCGGTCCAGAGCTCAAGAGAGGAAGACAAAGTGAAGAGCAGTAGTTAGGAGAGGAGGAGGAAGAGAAGGGTCTCAATAGATTCGTTAGAGTGATCCTGAACATGAAGCTGAACGTTGAATCCTGTAATTGTAAAGTTTGTCTCTGAGCTGCTCACGGAGGCTGAGATCTAAGAAGATTGACGGCTTTTCCCATAGTTGCTCATCTCTGTGCCATAAGGAGGATTTGTGTGTGAGCAGCTCTGGTCAGAGTGTGCTGGGTGACACAACAGAGAGGAAACCAGAGCAACATCCACACTGTGATATGTGATGTGTTAGATCTCTCCAGGGGCACATCGGGGGGGGTGTGTGTGCGTGTGTGTGTGTGTGTGCGTGTGTGTGTGCCCTCTGGGTGTGTCCAAACCGCCATCTCACGGTGTGTGTTTGGCGTCAGCTCCTCTCGTCTCCACACAAAGGCTCTTTGTTGGGATCAGGATCAGCTGCTGCAGCCGCAACATTTCTGTCTGTTCATTAGGAAGCACAGCGTTCCTGTCTGGAACACTAGCTCCCAACAGCCTCTATCAGCCTCTATAATAGCCTCTATAACTGCCTGTCTATCAGCCTCTATAACTGCCTCTATCAGCCTCCACAACAGCCTCTATAACTGCCTCTCCATTAACCTCTATAACTGCCTCTGTCAGCCTCTATAACAGCCTCTCTGTCAGCCTCCACAACAGCCTCTATAACTGCTTCTGTCAGCCTCTCTGTCAGCCTCTATAACAGCCTCTCTATCAGCCTCCACAACAGCCTCTATCAGCCTCCACAACAGCCTCTATAAGAGCCTCTCTATCAGCCTCCACAACAGCCTCTATCCGCCTCTGTAACTGCTTCTGTCAGCCTCTCTATCAGCATCCATATCAGCATCCATAATAACCTCTATAACTGCCTCTCTATCAGCCTCTATACCTGCCTCTGTCAGCCTCTATAACAGCCTCTATAACTGCCTCTATCAGCCTCTATAACAGCCTCTCTATCAGCCTCCACAAGAGCCTCTATCAGCCTCTATGACAGCCTCTATAACTGCTTCTGTCAGCCTCTATATCAGCCTCTCTGTCAGCCTCTATCAGCCTCCACAACAACCTCTATCAGCCTCTATGACAGCCTCTATAACTGCTTCTGTCAGCCTCTATATCAGCCTCTGTCAGCCTCTATCAGTCTCCACAACAGCCTCTATCAGCCTCTATAACAGCCTCTATAACTGCTTCTGTCAGCCTCCATATCAGCCTCCATATCAGCCTCCATATCAGCCTCCATATCAGCCTCCATAACAGCCTCAATAGCAGCCTCTTTCAGCTTCTCTGCATTGCATCACTGAGCTGCAGTTTCTAGCAAGTCATGCTGACCCAACGTTCCCTCACCTCCCTCACCTCAGCCACGCTCTCAAACTCTGGTTCCTTGTTTGTTCCCTTAGCTGTGTCAAAAACCACCCCGGGTAGATACCAAATAGGGACCAAATTGACACAAAGTACAAATTACCGTAGAATTTTGGCAAATTTGCCAAATTTTTGTCTAATTGACTTGTGTTCATTTCATTAATTCATCCATTCACATTTCACAAACTCTTAAAGGGTTTATTCACTTATATTAGAACTGCGGCTGCTGTGCTGAATCACCATTGTCTCACTCTCACTTCCGTGGATGTATTATGAGACCTACATACCAGACTAAACATGGCGGCCCATTCATTCCACTTGTCTTGTCCTCAGCTCTTGTCTGTCTCCTTGTCTGTTGTTTCTCCCTCGTCTCCTCCGCTGCAGCCTTCATGTTCATGTGTCAAGTTGAGAGGCTGAGACTTGGATGTTCATCAGCTGCCTCAGATTCCTCTGCCCGTTACAGACAGTCTGTGTCCGTTATTGATCTCTGTGTTCAAGCCTATTGATCGCTATGTCTGCGTTTTCCAGGGGAAGCTGTGTTTGCCAGGTGTCTGTCGTCTCTGAAGGAGGAGAGAGTGGAGGCCAGTCGCAGCCTCTCAGGGCCTCAGGGCGTCAGCTTCTCTGGAGACAAGGCCGCGTTCCTAGAGGACATCCGGAAGGTCGCACACACACTCACACTATCACTGTCACACACACACACACACACACACACACACACACACACTATCACCATCACTGTCACACACACACACACACACACACACACACACACACACACACACACACACACACACACACACTCACACGATCACCATCACTGACACACACACACACACACACACACACACACACACACACACACACACACACACACACACTCAGACTATCACTGTCACACTCACACAATCACTGTCAGACTCACACTATCACTGTCACACACACACTCACACTATTACTGTCACACACACTCACAATATCACTGTCACACACACACAATCACTGTCAGACTCACACTATCACTGTCACACACCCACTCACACTATTACTGTCACACACACACACTCACACTATTACTGTCACACACACTCACACTGTCACACTCACATTATCACTGTCATATACACACTATTATAGTCACAGTCACAGACACAGACACACACACACACTCACACTATCACTGTCACACACACACACACACACACACTATTACTGTCTCACACACACACACACACACACACTATTACTGTCTCACACACACACACTATTACTGTCACACACACACTCACTGTCACACTCACATTATCACTGTCATATACACACTATTATAGTCACAGTCACAGACACAGACACACACACACACTCACACTATCACTGTCACACACACACACACACACACACACTATTACTGTCTCACACACACACACACACACACACTATTACTGTCTCACACACACACACTATTACTGTCACACACACACTCACTGTCACACACACTCACACTATTACTGTCATGCACACTCACTATCCCTGTTACACACACACACACACACATCAGTGTCACACACTCAAACTCAACAGCTACAGTACATACACAGGCACCCCCTGCCTTTTGTTCATTTGATGTTGTTTAGATGGATAGATGTTTGTTTGTAGATGTTTGTGATGTTGTCTTCTTGACCTGCTTGTGGTTGTTGTGTTCAGGCTCTCTACGCCTCCAAGATCATCTCTTACGCTCAGGGCTTCATGCTGCTGCGTCAGGCAGCCAAAGAGTTCGACTGGTCTCTGAACTACGGCGCCATCGCCTTGATGTGGAGAGGAGGCTGCATCATCCGCAGGTACATTAACCTGCGTTCACTCCTGTTAAGCTTTGTTAACTTAGCTCAGCTGCTGCAGCGTGTCAACAGCCAAGGCCGATGGAGCAAACTGAGGCTACCCTGTCGACAGACTCTGAGGAAACCTCAGGGGAGAAGTCAGAGCAGGTTTCAGCTGCTGGTGGAAACATTCAGCCTGAAACATGGAAGAGGAACTAGAGCTTGAGACACTGGTTCACATTATGACATCAACCACAGATTCAAAGTTGCAGAGAACAGTTCCTTGTTTATCACAGTCATCCCCAGCCCTAACCCATCAGTTATCATTAACCCTAACCCGTCAGTCATCACCAGCCCTAACCCGTCAGTCATCCCCAGCCCTAACCCATCAGTCATCACCAGCCCTAACCCATCACTTATCATTAACCCTAACCCGTCAGTCATCACCAGCCCTAACCCGTCAGTTATCATTAACCCTAACCCGTCAGTTATCATTAACCCTAACCCATCAGTCATCCCCAGCCCTAACCCGTCATCACTGTGTTGATATTTGTTGTTTTCTCTGTGAGCCCTCGTTGACAGTGGTTTTGACTCGTTGTTTATCTGCTCTCAGTGTGTTCTTGGGTAAGATCAAGGAGGCATTCGACAGAGACGCAGAACTTCAGAACCTTCTGTTGGACTCGTTCTTCAGCCATGCTGTCCAGGACTGTCAGGTACAGATCAGTTATTGATCAGTGATTGATCACAGCTTTACTTCCTTGTACAAACATCCTACTATTCACCAGGACCAGGATCCACGCTCCATCCAAACTGGACTCACTGAGTCCAAAAGAGCAGACATCAGACCTGAAACAACACTGTGGAGCAGCAACTTGTTTTTCTCGGATCGTCATTTAAACATTCTGTGTTAAATCTTAAATCTTCTTTGTTCTTAAGTAGAGAACAAAGCTAACTTACCTGTTACCTGCTACCTATCATCTTTTACCTGTTCTCTGCTACCTCTTACCCGTTACCTGCTATCTTTTACCTGTTACCTTTTAGCTATTACCTGTTACAGTACCTTTTACCTATTGTGTTACCTGTTGCCACTTACCTTGAACAATCTCTGTTCTTCATGTGCTGTAAAATTTGAGTGTGACACACACCGTAGCTCCTCCGTGAGACAGCCCATCAGAGCTATGTGTGGTTGCCATATTGGCATGAAAGTTTCCAGGTCTGCGCAGGAATGGGGTGTTATATTCCCACAGCTACAAACAGGATTGTTAAAGGGCGGAAACAGGGTTCATAGCTCTGCTATCATAGACAACACTGGAGGTCTGGTTATAAATCAGAGCTGTCAGCTGACTCCTGATGCAGCCCTGATCAGGTCTGGGGGAGAGGACTTGTTCACAGGCAACAGCTTGTGTTGACCAGTTTCCTGTCTGTGTTCAGGAGTCATGGCGTAGAACCGTGAGCACCGGCGTGCAGCATGGGATCCCGATGCCGTGCTTCACCACCGCACTGTCCTTCTATGACGGATACAGACACGCCATGCTGCCGGCCAACCTGCTGCAGGTACGAGGCGGCACAGGCCAGCTAACCATAACTAGCCAACCTAACCCTAACCCAACCTGCTGCAGGTACGAGGCGGCACAGGCCAGCTAACCATAACTAGCCAACCTAACCCTAACCCAACCTGCTGCAGGTACGAGGCGGCACAGGCCAGCTAACCATAACTAGCCAACCTAACCCTAACCCAACCTGCTGCAGGTACGAGGCGGCACAGGCCAGCTAACCATAACTAGCCAACCTAACCCTAACCTAACCTGCTGCAGGTACGAGGAGAGCACAGGCCTAATCCTGAATTAACTAATCCTGAACTAATCTTAACTAACCATAACGCTCATGCAGCAGCAGCGGCTCAGAGCTGCAGCAGATTAACACACTGAGCTGTTTGTGTTTGTGTTTGTGTGAGTGTGTGTGTGTGTGTGTGTGTGTGTGTGTGTGTGTGTGTGTGTGTGTGTGTGTGTGTGTGTGTGCGTGCGCCTGTCTGTCTGTCTGTCTCTGTAGTGTTGTAGTCTGTAGTGTAGTCTCTAGTCTGTAGTATCTAGTCTGTAGTGTAGTATCTAGTCTGTAGTCTGTAGTCTGTAGTGTAGTCTGTAGTCTCTAGTCTGTAGTATCTAGTCTGTAGTCTCTAGTCTGTAGTGTAGTCTCTAGTCTGTAGTCTGTAGTTTGTAGTGTAGTCTGTAGTCTCTAGTCTGTAGTATCTAGTCTGTAGTCTCTAGTCTGTAGTGTAGTCTCTAGTCTGTAGTGTAGTCTGTAGTGTAGTCTCTAGTCTGTAGTGTGTCGCAGGGTGCCAGCTGGTCATGCTCATCTCTCTCCGTTCCAGGCTCAGAGAGATTACTTCGGAGCCCACACGTATGAGCTGCTGTCAAGGCCGGGACAGTTCATCCACACCAACTGGACTGGACATGGAGGGAACGTCTCCTCCTCCTCCTACAATGCTTAGACCGACCAGAGGGGGAGGAGCCTGAGACCAGGGGGAGGAGCCTGAGACCTGACCTTTTACACATTCCTCCTGCTCCCCTCGGAGGGAGTAGTTACAGTTATTTATCAGAGAGATGATGTGAGACGATGGTTCTAGAGAGGTGTTTGTGCTGCAGCCAGGCGCTGGCTGCGTGCAGTTCGGCGTGTTAACAGGGATTAAGGTGAGCACTGAGTGTCTGTTTTAGTCTAAATAAAGATTTAATCCCTTCATAATTCGCTTGTTTGGTCCTTTCTCTGCACTGGAAGCAGGATTGAGACGTATGTGTGAAGCTCTAAATCAGGAGCGAGCGACATGGGTTATAAAGAGGTTTGAAGAGTCAGCTGGGAGACTGAGTCAGTGTGTGTGTTCAGACTATTATCGGGTAAAACATGGCCTACTAACAGAAGCTAGTGACCACAAACTGGTTATTTCACAATGTACAAATGAAACGATGTAATCGGCATCATAACTCTCCTAGTGACAGATTAAATGTAGCCACCTCTGACCTCAGCACAGTGGCCTCAATGGTGACGGATTGATTTTTCACTAATGTAATTTTTATTTAATAACATTCTTATTCTTATTATTATAATTAACAGATCAACATTGAAACTTCAATGGATTTGTGTCCTGGCGGTATCCTGGCGATGCAAAGTCGGTCAGGAGCGATAACAGATCAGCTGATTCAGAACAACTGTCTCTGAATCCACAGTTACACAGTCCCTATGTACAGAGCTCCAGCATGACATGGGGGAGGGGGGAGTGTGTACTGAAATATTACTTCGGTCCCACGAAATACTAATTTGAGGTCACAAAATAGTTTTCAAAGTGGTTTGAACTATGAACAAATTTCCAATTTGATCAATTTGACAGTTTTTTAATTAAAAAATGCAGAATTTTCACATTACTGTGAAAACGCTGGGAAGAGACGCAGGGTGAGGCAGCAGCAAACTGAGCTACTGAAGCTACTCTATGGGGTTCATATGTTGGAAAAACTCATAGTAATGACGTCAGTGCTTCACCAGCCATGAACCTCAGTGCACGTCACTGCAAAATAGTATGTGTGCCAGCTGAATCAGTGTTATGAGATGCAATAGTTCACCTCTGAGCTTCTCTGAAACATCATCTACCTCACATTTCTAAAATGTGCAGTGTTGAGGTAAAATGGGCTGCCTGTGCAGCCAATAGTCCATCATTAAAAATAATGCATTAATTCATTTTTATCACTATTGTTGTCCTTGCATTAAAACATTTAGCATCTGTATTAATTAGCATGGAACATGTGTGAGTGTGCAGGCGTTCATGTATGTGTGTGTTTATGTGTCTGCATGTGTGTCATGATCTATTCTACACGAAAGTGCACACAAATACACCATATACCATAATATACCAAATACCATAAATACAGAGGAAATTTGAAAAAGCACGAAATTATTATGCAACACTAACATTTTCATATATTGGTGTTATTTAAAAAGAAAACCATCAAAATATCTGCTAAAACTCAACTCTAAAGGTGGCTCAATTTAGCTGAAATACATGTCTCTATTGACATTAACTTAAACCGAGCAACCAACAAAATATTTTTTTTAATGAGTAAAAATCAGCATTGCATCTAATGAAGGGCCTCCCAACATATTTTGTACAGAATTTTTACAGCTGTACATATGTTTACTTATTTATCACCCTTACAGTTTTCAAATAGGATTTGTCTACTAGGGAACCTTAGTCTCTCTTTTACTCAGTGGTATTGATGAGAGAAATTGCCCCACCCATCATAACAAACAATCAATCAAAAAACATCAATCAAATAAATTGTTTATTGTCAATTACAGTTGTGGCAAAAATATGAATCAACCCTAACCTAACCCTAGCCATTTGCAGCCTGTAAATGGCTGCAACAAAACAACTCGTGAAAATCAGTTAAGTATTCAGTGAGTTAGGATTGATTGATTGCGCTGACATTGCACCTGCACCAAACAGATTGCAGTGAGTGGAGCTGCTGACCTTTCCAAGATGGCGGCCCCACGGCTCGTCAGCGCCAATACGCAGTAGCGGTTGATGCGGCATCTACTCTTTATTATGTCTATGGTCATGGACATAGATATAAGGATGCTTCCACATAGACCCTGGATGTATAATAAGAACTGGATAGGGCGATTTTCCCAGTGGCCAACCCTGGTACTGCAACAGAAATCCCATTGGGCCCAAAAAGCATTTTCCCCATAGACGGCAATAGAGACGGCTGTATAACTGTTGAAAGGACGTCCTCAGCAGCAGACATAGATCATTACTGATCTCTGTATTGCATATTTTTAATTCATGGACTTTTCCTTTATAAAAAAAAATGTTTCACAGCACAGTGTGACAACACAGTTCACATGCACTCTCAGAGCGCATGCGTGTCGTCTCGCCGCGCTTTCTCCCCGTGTTTCTCCCGAACGCGGATTGGTTCATGGTCCCGTGTTGCCTGATGGGAGTGACTCTACTGGCTCTAGCTCTATTCTGTCTTTCTGTATGCGCCAGTGAGCAGGGTTACATAGGATGAATGGGATGAATGGGCCGCCATGTTTGGTCCGGTATCCAGTTCTTATTATACATCCATGCATAGACCAGCAGCACAGCCCGGCGCAGCACTGCCGTTGTACCGCGCGGCACGGCACAGGTTGCTAAGCAACCGGTAACAACATTTAGCAGTTGGTCATAGCGCGAACTTATTAGAAGGTGTATTAAAGTCCTTGCTATAGTGCTTATAAGGAGACGAGGAGACGAGCAGCACAGAAAAGGAGGATGTGGGTCCATCCAGTTCTGATGGGAAGGCAGGAACTGGGGGAATATAGACTGGGTCCGGGAGCTACAGCTCCACAGCGACCGCTTTGAGATCTACCTCAGGCTGGTACGGGAACTACAGCTCTATAACGACCGCTCCCGGACCAGCTTTGACCGCCTGCCCAGTAAATCTTGTGTCCCATGAATCGGGAAACTTGATTAGCTCCATGGCAGTTCTGACCATAGATGTATATAGAAGGCTAGATGTCTCGGGGCGGAGTGAAGAACGTCCGCACAGGTCGGCCATCTTGTGTCGGTCAAGCTTTCCGACAGAAGCTGTGAGCCTCATGTAAACAGGTACAGTGAGTGATCTGCACTGAAGTTACTGGTCTTATCTTGCTGAAATTTTGACGGATTTACAAGCGATTTGGTTTCTTAAAAACGTTATTAGCGTGGTTACAACCCGGGATGCCTAAACATGTTGAAATCGCAGCTTTTCCCTTAAAAAAAAAACACTTAGTTGTGCAGCTTAGCCAAAGTTGTGCATCATGGCTAGGCTACTAGCCAGTAATTTTACATGGAAGGGAGGCAGAATTGGTTCTTATTTTCTGTTTAACTGAAGTTGCACATGAGTTTCATTTTCAGGTTGATTTGTTTAACATTTTACATTATGACTTCTACAGGTAATAAGGTGCTTTTCAAAGGGCATTAGCCCACTGTGTGGGAGTGTGTGTACATCAACGCCATGAAAAACAAGATCAGGATGGCCATCAGCATCAACAACCCCTTTGTATTCAAGCACATGAGCAACCTCAAGGTCTCAGAAAAACCTCAAAGTGTGTGTGTTTGTATGTAATGTATGTGTATGTGTGTAATATATATGTATATATGTGTGTGTGTGTAATGTATGTGTATATGTGAGTAATATATGTATATGCATGTATGTGTGTGTGTGTGTATGTATGTAGTGAATGTGTATATGTGTACGTGTATATAATGTGAGTAATTGCTCAGGTTATTGTGTAATGTTTAGGTGTTTTAAGTTATATCTGATTTTAAATAAAAGAAATGTAATTGAAGTGTATGTGTTAGTTGATTTCCATTGAGTCTGTGGAGCTGAAGCATTAATGTTGGGTAAGCTGTTCATTTAACTTTGGCATCCACTGCAGTAAAAATATTGTAAAAATATTTTCATTCCAAAGTAGAAGTATGGGTGTGTATTGTTGTTTGTGTCAAGACAATTCATAAGTTCTGGTATGCAGTGTGAATGTCAACATGCAGCCTTTCTTATGGCCTGTTTGTGATAGGAAACACTGTAGTCTACCTATTTCCGAACATTAATCTATTTTTAGGGCATAACATTCTACACAACTGCAGTATCATAAATACATATTTGATGTTTATGACAGAGCAAACCGTTTGAAAATCGGTTGAAATTTGAGCAAGTTATGTATTATAAATTTGCATGTACCAATACACACACAATGTAATGGGTGAGCGAGCTGCTCGACGCAACATGGCCGCCACGTGCGGACGTTCGACTCCGTCAGCGAGCAACGCGGACGAGGCATCTGGCCTTCTATATATATCTATGGTTCTGAAGGCCTCTGGAACTCGTGACCCAACAACCTCACTCCTATTGGAGAAGCTGGGATGACGTCCCAGCGCGCATCCCCCGAGTCTCGCTCCGCGCAACCACATACACAATAAATGGGTTTGCCGCCCGCCGCCTGCGCGTGCCGCGGTCTATCTGGATGCACCTATATACAGAAAGCTCGGTGCCTCATGGCGGAGTCAAGCACGTCCTCACAGGTCGGCCATCTTACCACAGTCAGCTTTCTGGCAGAATCTGTGGAGCCTGGTGTAACCAGAGGTAAGGTCAGTGATCTGCTCTAAAGTTACTGCTCTTATCTCGCTGAAATTTACAAAGATTTACAAAAAAATATTTTTAGGACATGACATTCTACACAACTATGCAGTATGATAAACACATATTTGATGTTTATAACAAACCAAACCGTTTGAAAATCGGTTGAAATGTGAGCAAGTTATATATCCACAAAGTATATGTACCAGTACCAACACAATGTAGTGGGCGAGGAGCTGCCTGGGGCAAGAAGGCCGCCATGTGCGGACATTCGACTATGAGAGAAAAGCACAACACTAGTGTTTTTGTATTTATTTGTTGTAAAAAAAATAAATCGACCCACAACTGTATGGTTTTGGCAGTTTTCTAGCTTGTTAAAGAAAAAAGAATCACAAATTTTAGGGGTGGAATTACAAATTTTAGGGGTGCAGGGATTCAATTTAAGGGTACCCCCAAAAATGGGCTAGAAATGCCTATGATATAAATAATTTTTTTTACATCTTATACCAAATTTGACACATTTTAATCAGATTTTAAGGTGGCACTATATGTTACATGTTAACCCTAACCCTAACCCACGACCCACTGACAATATTCACTTTCAGCCCACGTACGGAAGAAATTAGACATCTGTTGCCAACACTTTCTAAAGTTAGACTTAAAAATATAACTAAAATATATGTATTTTTTAACACAATTATTCCAGTTTTCCCAATTTCCAGCCTTCCCTTGTCATTGAGAGACTGGAGGATCTCATCTCTGCTCTTTGTGGACGATGCAGCCCTGATGGCACCATCAGCCTTATATCTACAAGCATCACTGGAAGTTCACAGCGGGGTGTGAAGCAGCAGGGATGAGGAGCAGCTCCTCTTAACCTGAGGTCTGATAGGTCCTCCTCCAGGTGGAATGAGCTCCAGTGTCTGGGGGTCTGGGTCAGTGAGGAACAATCGATGAGAGGAGCTGAGCCAGAAGCAAAGCTCTTAATATACTGTCAGTCTTGACTGGAAGGACCCCAGGACTCCTTCCTAGGGAGTTGTTCCTGGTACAGGTACCCAGGACCAGATGGAGAGATTAGATCTCCTCACTAGCCTGGGAACTACTGGAGATCAGACTGGTCAGACTTCGGTCATGTTGCAGAGGAGAGAGAAGCCTGGGGCTCTGCTCCTGCTGCTGCCCCGTCTAGATGAGACTAGATGAGTCATTGTCATATGAGAAGTCTCCATCATTGTCATATATATTTCACATTTTATAACTATGAAAATAAAAATCAACAGGCCATCCGTTACAGAACACAACAAACTGAGTTCAAACCATAGGCATTTCTAGCCCATATTTGGGGATGCTGACGCACCCCTAAACTGAATCCCAGCGCTCCTAAATTTTAGATTAAAATATTTTTTAAAAACTGTATATCCTTTTCTTTAACAAGCTAGAAAAGTGTCAAAATGATACAGTACTTGGTTGGAAGGTAATATTTTAACAACAGAAATACACCAGCAGCAATTGTGTCAAAATGTAAAAAAGTAAAATTGATCCTGCATGGCCAGTAGCCGTCTGGCTGCTCAGCACCTCTAAACCTGATCCTAAAATCGCCTGATTCAAACATTAAAAAAGATCCATAGATCTGAGGGCTCTAGATCCAGGCCACGTTCATCTGTTCTTGCCATCATCTCATCGGGAGTTCTACAGGATTTCTGACCTCTGACTTTTACTGTAAACTTTTTTCTTCAACTGTTGAATAACTGACTAATCACAGAATAAACATTGTTTCTGTAAAAAAAAAGCTCAGTTTCCTCCCACTAATTTAAGAGCTTTAGCAATAACCAGTGGTCATGTTTAGAACTGTCTACTCATGTCTGGTCTGAAATAAATTCATTAACCTACATGAAGAGACGACAGGCGACTTAAAAACTCAAAACTTTTATTTTACACTGCAATACTAAAATATTCCAATACAGAAAGTCTGAATTCCTGCTGCGAGTTCAGCTGCTGGAGTCCCAAAGTCACTCAGTCGTACAGTCCAACTACTTTACAATCCAACAAGACAAAGAAGGAAAACACACACTGCCTCAGTTCATATTCATCACATGGAAAAGAAAGGACCAGATAATGCGTCCGTTTACGTTATGATCGACCACTACGAGGATAGAGAATAAAAGCTTATGACAGATGCAGGGGGTCAGATTAAGGCAGCGACGTCACGTGTGGAGAAAGTGATCAGTGTCGACTGCAGAGAACGAGGTCCGGGTAAACCTCAGATATTACGTGTCCGCTCTAATCATGACGCAGGGCGAGGGTCTAGTGAGGTGAAGGATCCTTGTCAGGATTAAGGCAGTCGTGCAGAAATTCCATTGTTGGTTTGAGGCGGTCCAGCCAACAATGTCTTCAGCTTCTCCAGAACTGACTCCAACTGGTTCAGGCCCAAACCTGCTGCAGCGTCCGGGTCCTAAACATGTGAATTAAAGTGTGGGAGCGTCCATTAATGGCTCAATAATCACCACCGTCACTTTCACACCCAGTCAGAGGACGTTTATTTCCTTTTGATCACAAAACAGAAAATACATTCGCCACCAAACACGAAACAGGTCAAACATCCACGTTCAGACACTCGTTCAGGAGGTGACAAAAAAAACAAACATCCATCCACATCGATCAGACAGAGAAGATACAAAGAGATTAAGGAGTTTAACTCTAGAAACGATCAGAGATTCTGGGATAAAGTCCTGGAGATGACACTCGTACTCGCTGCCTCCTCTCACACTCACAGTCACAGGTTCTTCATTTAGTCTCTGAACAAGCGTCCGTCTCACTCACTCGGTCCAACATCATCAGACTGATTCTACATCCATGAAAGAGAGAAAGAAGACGACACCCACCGTCCAACACAGTGTATGCAGAGTGAAGCTGTGCTCTTGATGACAAAGCATTTACACATTGGAGGAGGGGAACTGATACTGAGATCTGTCGAACATTGCAGCCAATGAGGAGCTTCCTCCCAGGAAATTGGGAAAGAGTTGATGAACTGCAGAAGAGATTTTCATCAAGGCGTTTCCAAGAGATCAAACAAAACAAAACAAACAAAAAGATTCAATCAAACACAAACAACATGAACAGCGGCTGACAGGGCTCTCGACACGCGTGCATGGTATTAATCTTGCGTCTCATGCAGCGTGAAACTTTCCCTCAAACTAAACCAAACCCACTGAAACAACTACGAATGAACACACTAAAGTATAGGCAGTGGATCTTTAAATAACTGAGGTGTCACTCCCCCATACTTACCAGATGCACCAACACAACGTAAGCTAACGTAAGCTAATAGAAGCTAACGTAACCTAGTGCGGCAGAGTCTACATGCCCCAGCTGGAGGACTTGGACTCCATGGAGTTGGGGAAGCTGGAGCTGAAGCCACTGCTGGAGGCGGTGTTAGTGCCTGCGGCCCAGCCCAGGCTGGCCGAGCTAGGGCTGCTGTAGCTGGTGCTGGCTGAGCTGTAGGTCTGCTCTCTGGAGGTGGACGACGTGGCTGCTGAGGTGCTCAGCCCCTGCTGGTTAGCCAGCATTCCCATCATCCCCCAGCTGCTCTGCAGCGCCGCCTGAGCAGCCGCCACCATGGCCGGGTTCAAACCGAGAGCCCCGAAGTTCACCCCCCCACTGCCGCTGCCCAGACCCCCCCGAGAGCTGCCGTAAGCTTGGCTGAACCCACCAGACCCAAACCGCCCGCGATCCATCATTTGCCTACTATTATTGTGTTTGGGCTCGGCATTGGAGATGTGCACGCTGACGCCTTTGATGATCAAGTCCTCCCCACAGAGGGCCTGAGCCACCTGGGAGGAGAGAGGAGGACAGGGTCAGTATGTGAACCATCCTGAGCTCTATCAACAACATGAATGGGGGGCCCTGTTCACTGTGAACAACACTGGACACATTTAAACTAGAGTCAAAGTTTAAATGAAACTTTGAATAATACAGGAATAATGAGCTCCTGCTATACAAATGTTAACATAAATATGCTTCTTCAGGTCAGACATGCAGGTTATTGGCAACTGGAATCAACTAGTTATGATGGACTCAAGTGAAGCGTAGACGCTCCGTGCTATCAGCAGATATGAACAGTGGTGCAGCTGTCATGGCTCTGGTGGAGAGAACAGCCTCATCGTTAGCTCGCTATGTGCAAACAAAGTGGTGCGAGAGGGAAAACAATACGAAGTGAATTGAGCAACAAATATCTGAATATCAGATGCTTTCTCAGTGAAACTGGTCTAGCTCACTATCTGGGTATATCTGGTTTGTTGCAGTGGTCCATTCTGTGAAGAGAAAGCAGCTGCTGCGTGTCTCTGGACTGACTGACAGGATGAACGAGTACAGAGCCGTAGGTCTGGCGGTCTGAGTGTCTCGGTGGCAGGATATTCATAGTTCACTGGTGACAATTCATCACTAGGGTCAGAGTTCGGTTTTAGTGTCTTCAGCTTTATACACATTTTTCTTTTCTTTTGTTTTTTTATATTTATGCTCTGAAGCAGCTGCCAGAAAAACAGTCTCACCTGGTCGTCAGCAAATGTGACGAAGGCGAAGGCTCGGAACGGTTTAGGGATGAAGACGTCGGTGACTTCTCCGTACTGCATGAAGTACTGACGCAGCTCGTCAGTCGTCATGTCCTCAGTGCAACGACCCACGAAGATCTTACGGCTGCGCATCGGCTCGTCTGGAGATGCCTGAGGAGAAGACGAGGGCGGGTGAAGACCTCCCTGACCTCTCAGACTGACAAACAGCTTCACAATTGGTAAAGCGTGCAGGAAAGAGTCAGGCTCCGTACCTTAGAGTTGGGGAGCTTGCAGTCGCACCAGCGGCCGTCGATCATGTGTCTCTGAGCAATGACTTTAGTTTGTGTCTCGTACTCAGTGAAGCGGACAAAGCCAAAGCCTTTGGAGTTACCGGTCTTTGCATCTCTCTTGACCTGGAGACAACACAGAAACATTTAGAAAGCTGCAGCAGGAACGTGGAGGAGAGGACTGAGAACGAGGCCTTTACCTGCACCATGATCACCTCCCCGAAGGTGGTGAAATAGTCCTTCAGGTCCTGCTCTGTGGTTTTCCAGGGAAGTCCAAGCACTATTAGGTCTGATGTCTTCTGGAATCCTCTCTTGATCTTCACGGCGGAGGCAGCATCAATCTCTTCCATCTTCCTCTTGTTGTCTGTGAAAACATGTCAGAACCATCAGGTTAAAGAAAGAGAGACTGGGAGGATCAAGATCACACCGAGCACACAGATGCAGATGTTTGGTTAAATTCATCTTTGACATAAAGTCTCATCTCTTCTTAAATCTCAGACTGTGGACATCTCATGTTCTCCTTGTGGGTGTTAATCCAGGTTCTAGTTCATTCACTGGAAGAGGATGAGATCACTTAAGATTGGGTGTGAGAGACAAAGAGAAAGAGTGAGTTCTGCTCCTCTCTCAGTGACTCCAGGAGAAGCTTCTCAGAGTGAAGCTCTGGTTCTGGTTTGGAGACATCTGGGTGTTTGAAGCTTCATCTTTGAGTTGAACACGTTTCACTGGAAACCGATTACTTGCTGATAGAGCTGCTTCTACTGCCCTGAATACACACACTGTGGAGGCGCTAGATCCACCTCTGGTCACATAAAGGGCAGATGCGGCCCAGGTCTGTATCATCCTCCAGTCTGGCTCGTGTGTACAGCCCCCCCACCCCACACACACCTTTGGGATAGTTGACCACGTAGACCAGGTTGCCCCAGTCGTTCTCGGGGGGGTGTAGGACCCCTTCCACCAGCCGGACTCCCCTCATACACTGGGACTCGGGGTTGCGGTAGCGCAGGCCGCAGGCTCCGGGGAACTGTGCGGCCACGGAGGAAAGCAGCACAGTGCCGTCGTCCTCGGAGGGGATCTCCATGGGCTCCTCGGCCTCGTCCTCCGCCACGCGGATGTAGAGCTCGGACATGACGCGGTGCAGCGGCCACGGAGGGATCAGTGCGGGCTGGAGAGCTGGTCTAAAGGAGCATCCACCGATGACAATAATAATACTAAATCGTAGATAATAGCTATTGTAAAGATAATCTAGATATAATAGGAACCTTGGCCTGACGCAGACCTGCGTCCACACCGTAAACCTGTTAGCAGCTAATGCTAACAGCTAGCAGGTCCGCAGAGAATGAATGAGCGCAGAGCAACAAACCCTCAGATCCTCCTTCAGCCTTCCAGCAGTAGGCTGCGCCTCAGGTGTCACCACGGCCTCAGAAATCTCTTTTAATTCAGGAATGATCAGATCCTGGAGCACAATCTAGCTGCACTGCTGCAACGCTGCTAACACCGCAACCTCCGCTCTGCTAACAAAATGGCGGCGTCTTTACGATGTCGTCATCCCGGCGGGACGCTGCACTGCTCCATTCTTTACAGGGGGGTGTTTATATTAAAATACAACATATTTAGCCTTTACTTTGTCAGAAAATCACCATCCGTAATTAACATGTTATAAGATCATGTTAATTTCAATAACCAATGCATTACAATACCCCAGCCTTATTTATTTTATAGATTATGATTATTTATTACTCATGTCCCACCCTGTAATGTTGAGTTGTAATGAGTCGTCCCAGAAGTCCAAACAAAAGGTTAAGACTCGATTTAGGAAAAAGGCTGCACTTTGTTCTCCTTTTATCCTCATATAATGTACTTATTCGCTCATTTGACGTCTCTGTCAGTCCTCATATCACTATGGTTTATCCATTCCTGGGTCTTCTCATTCTGAGCCAGAGTATCAGAAGAAATCTTGTGAAATCTGTGTGAAATCAGGAAAATGCAATGTCCTAATTTCTCTCCTATTCACACACTGGTGCAGAGCCTGCTCTGCCAAGGCTCACCTGAGAAACCAAATTTTACACCCAGTGATTCTTCTCTGTGCCTTTTTTTGTCTCTTTCCCTCAAATGACATCATCATCAACCCAGCGTATGTGTTTTGTTTTTCACATAGACTATATTTGAACTGGAATCCAGAGAAGCCCCTCATGCGTATATCTTGGTTGATGAAGCAGGTTTCGACCTGGCGAAGCAGAGGGGCAGAAGCAGCAACCTCGTTGGTCAGTGGGCACTGTTGATGTCCCAGGCCAGCATGGTGGAAACATGACACTGTGCACAGCATGAGCAGTGCTCTGTATTGTGATTTAGATAATGAATTACATTACATTTTCACAATGACAATGCGGAGTAGTATGAATGTTTGAAAATGGATTTCAGTGGTTGTTGTTGTACATATTGTATTGCATTATATTTATATTGCATATTGTTGTGCTTTGCATTTGTTGGCGTAGTGTTTATTGAACTCCTCTTTGTGTTTTCATTTTCACTGTATTGTTTCTGTTTTGAGGATAAAGTTTGATTTTGAGCACAGGTAAAACTATTTTGAGGCAATATTTTCCTTTTGCAACAAGAGTTTGGGGTTTTGGGAAATGCAACTGGACAATTGGAGGTTGTGTTCAGAGTTTTAAGAAAATAATTTAAGGTTTTGAAATTGTTTTAGCATTTGTGAAAAACTGTAAATGGCTGCAAGGCCGGATACCATCGGGTGGCTACTCTGCTTTCTCTGCTGCTCTAGGGGGAGAACATGCCAATTTTTTGTTGTGAAGGTGATGAGTTGTAAGCAGCAGCTGAATGAAGTCTTGTTCCAAACTAACAGAGGTTCTTCACAGTGGAGCTGGAGGAAGTAGCAGAGCTTTACCAGTTTTATGACTACACATACTGGATCCCTTATGTACTTTGGAAGGAGAAACAATAACTTTTTTTCCAGAGTTCGGAAGATGAAATTTACGGGTCATCCAGGTCTTAATGTTATTAAGGCAGGATTGAAGCTGTAATTGATTGTTTTTGTTGGCTTAATTGATAAATGTAAACGAGTGTCATCAGCATCGCAGTGGAAACTTAGGGTTGTTCTTATTTTCCTAAATTATTGACGCACAATATCTGGCTCTGGCATTGCGCAGAGCCTCCTTATACACTATATTACCAAAAGTATTCGCTCACCTGCCTTTACTCATTCTATGAACTGAAGTGCCATCCCATTCCTAACTCATAGAATTCAATATGATGTCGGTCCACCTTTTGCAGCTGTTACAGCTTCAACTCTTCTGGGAAGACTGTCCACAAGGTTGAGGAGAGTGTTTATCGGAATTTTTGACCATTCTTCCAAAAGCGCATTGGTGAGGTCACACACTGATGTTGGTCGAGGAGGCCTGGCTCTCAGTCTCCGCTCTAATTCATCCCAAAGGTGTTCTATCAGGTTCAGGTCAGGACTCTGTGCAGGCCAGTCAAGTTCATCCACACCAGACTCTGTCATCCACGTCTTTATGGACCTTGCTTTGTGCACTGGTGCACAGTCATGTTGGAAGAGGAGGGGGCCCACTCCAAACTGTTCCCACAAGGTTGGGAGCATGGAATTGTCCAAAATGTTTTGGTGTCCTGAAGCATTCAATGTTCCTTTCACTGGAACTAAGGGGCCAAGCCCAGCTCCTGAAAAACAACCCCATACCATAATTCCTCCTCCACCAAATTTCACAGTTGGCACAATGCAGTCTGAAATGTACCGTTCTCCTGGCAACCTCCAAACCCAGACTCGTCCATCAGATTGCCAGATGGAAAAGCGTGATTCATCACTCCAGAGAACGCGTCTCCACTGCTCTAGAGGCCAGTGGCGGCGCTTTACACCACTGCATCCGACGCCTTGCATTGCACTTGGTGATGTGTGGCTCGGCTGCAGCTGCTCGGCCATGGAAACCCATGCCATGAAGCTCTCTGCGTACTGTACTTGGGCCAATCTGAAGGTCACATGAAGTTTGTAGCTCTGTAGCAGTTGACTGTGCAGAAAGTCGGCGACCTCTTTGCACTACGCGCTTCAGCATCCGCTGACCCTCTCCGTCACCCTCTCCAAATCATGAAGAGGTCGTTGTTTTCAGTTGAACACTGTTTCCTCTCTGATCTCTGCTTTAATGATCAACCAATGAGCTGATCTCCTTCTCGACAATATCCCTAATTTGGCTGCCCTGTCCCCAGTTAAAACTGTCCCCGAAAATGTCCCAGATTTTTATTAGAATGAATGAAAAAAGTTGTGCAGCATGCAGAGAGAGAGAGGGAGTGAGAGCAAGCAGAGCAGAAGTGTGTCCAGGTTGGAGAGAGGGTCCGAAGCAGAAGTGCCCCCCCCCCACGACCGACTAGCCTCAGACCTCCCACCCGAGGTCTGGTGTCCCCAGTTTTGGAGATCAACCTGAACAACCTGAACAGCAGTTCCCTGAATTGGTACAACCTGTAACCGATATCTTCTCTGGACTCAGGTGACAAGGGAATCTGCCAGTGGCCAAACCCGTGGCCAGACCCATCCATCCTCATGACAAGAATGATGGGGCTACTGCATACACTGTGGAACTATCAACCCCCTCTCTGGCATTGACTTTAACTGCTGAGCCGTTTTCCTCTTGTGTTCAGGTTTCTGATTCTTAGCTTACTGTCCCTCTACACACACCTATTACTCTAATCCTACCTAATATATGTGAGGGTGAGGACTGGGGACCTTTGCACAAAGGTCCAGTCCCATAAATCATTATTAAAAACAAATTAGCAACATCTGCATGCTGTCTAGATACAGTTTGTGTATTTTCAGATTTCGTAACTGAATCTTTTACAGCTGAAATCCAGGCTAAGAGCTGCTGTCTGTGTTTGGCTGTCTGAGTCAACCTGTGAAGCTCCATGTGATGTCTCCACTTGATTAGCTCAGTGAGAGAGAGGAAGGTTCTTGGTGATGAAGGTTGTGGGTTTAAGCCTCAGCTTGTGCAACATTTCCATATGATAAAGAGAGTAGAGTTGGGTGACCAGATGTCCCTGATTTCCGGGGACAGTCCTTGCTTGTGCTACTCTATCCCCAGTTAAAGCTGTCCCTGAAAGTGTTCCCGTTGAATGGGAAAGAGTGAGAGAGAAAGATGTGCAAGATGCAAATGCCTTGTGTGTGGCTCTGTGACACGCAGAGAGCCCCCACCCAGCCAAGTCTCCCCAAGTTAGGAAATCAAAATATGGTCACCACACTGAAGGAGGGCTGCAGAGAGACATGTGTAGAAAGGAGGCAGTAGAGAAGAAGCTTCTCTACACTACAGAAGCTATAGAAGCCTGGTGTCAGAGAATGAGGTCCAATGGTCAGAATTGAATCTCAGGGTTTCAGATGCTTTGATTGATCTCCAGTGTGAGTCGTATTTGTTTCTAGTAGGTTTATATATAAGTATGTTTTATACTGAGTAAACCAGGGGCGATTCTAGCATCAGAGGTTTAGGGGTGCTGAGCAACCAGAGATGTACAGGTCAGGCAAGATAAATTTAACTTTTTAACGCATTTGTTGCTGATGTATTTTTGTTGTTAAAATATCACGTTTCAACTGAGCTCTGTATAGTTTATACTTTTGAAAGAGTGATATACAGTAAAAACACTTTTTTTAATCTCTCAAATATGGGGTGAACTAAAGCAGCCTGGGCTGCTGAGCTGCAGTACTCTGCGGCTCCAGCAGAGGACACTGTTGGCTGTGTTTTCAGCTGCGCGAGGCCTTCAGCCTCCACTCGCCTCAACACCTCAAATCTGTCCATTGTCTCTGTCCATTGTCCATTGTCTCTGCAGTGGACTCATCTTTACATCTAATCATGAATCAACACTGACCAGCACAAGCAGAGACGGTAAGGAACGTTAAATGCAATAAGACATGGTCAAAAGTTGAAGGAGTTTATTTGTTGCTCAGTCTCCAGGTCTGAAGCATGTTTCCTGTGTTCTCTGGTCTGTTATGGTGACCTGCTGCTCTGCTCTGCAGCGTCTGTAACTGATAACACAGTTATGCACTTACATGCATCATATACAATGGGCTGTGGGGCAGAAAATCTAAACTTCCTTGTGCCTTCGGTTCCATCTGCTCAGTGAACTTCTGAGCAGGAAATGGAATAAGTGGTGTAGAAACACGCGCCAGCATCGCGATGCTTTCATGTGGCGCCTCAGAGTCGTTGCTCTCAGAACGCCGCTTACTGTCTCCTCCACGCTGAAGCTCTTTCATGTTCCACTGGTGCTTTTTGTTTTAATTTCAGTCACAGCATCTGGTCTGCACATCTGGGCGACGCTAAGCATGCCCCCCCAACACACACACACACACACTGCTTCTGTGAAGTGATCCATATATGGTTTGCACTGTTATTGCTCATAATCACTCATCATTATTATAAACAGGTCTGCTCTGATTGTTCAGTGTGTGAAGATGCTCAATACTCTGAACTCAGTTTCTCTCACACACACACACACACACACACACACACACACACACACACACACACACACACACACACACACACACACACAATGTTTACCTTCAGTTAAATCAGCTCTGAAACATCACTCATGTTTTTTTTAACCCTGGCTGAACTTGGGTACCAGCAGGAACACTTGGAGGTCGTTTCTGTAAATTCTTGAATTCATCTCTGGTCAGAATCCAGCATCTACTCCTCATTCTGTCTGTGACACACTGACCACAAACACATAATCTGATCTGATCAATTTTAAACCAACGTTATAGAAATAGATAGATATAAATACAGATATAGATGTAGAGAGAGGAGAGGGACTTTCTCTCAGAGGCTAATGACTGAAAGAAGCAGACTATTGCCAGGCAGTAACCAGGTAGTAACCAGCCTGCAACCAGGTGGTAACCAGGCTGTAACCTGCTTGTAACCAGGCTGTGCAGTAGCAGCTGTTTGATGAGATTTTCGGCTCCAAAGCTGAAGGTAAATCAAAACAGATGCAGCTGTTGCTAGGACCTTCCAGCTCTAATGATTCCCATGTGAGCTGAGCTGCAGTAGTAGGAGGCTGTGTCCACGTAAACTTACGTTTCTCTGCTCACACATTTATGAATGGGACGACGAGCCTCTAATGGAGGCTGTGGTGGAGGATTCAGGTTATATGAGAGGTCTGGAGAAACCATCAACTTACACTGATTCACCTCCTCCTCCTCCTCCCTCAACTTCAGCCAATTTTATTTGAAGTGCCAGTTCACAGCAACAGTTTCTCCAGACACTTTATATGAACAAAACAACAAGCAACACAAACAGAAGAGCAACAGAACTAGAACCAAAGGAGGAGCAGGAGGTGAAGGTAGGAGGACCAGTTCAGCATCCAGAGAGGCAGTGTGTGTATGTGTGTGAGTGGGTGCATTGACTCGGAGCTGGAGCTGAAATACTGAAGATGAGATAAGATAAAATGAGATGAGACAAGATGAGATAAGATAAGATAAGATAAGATAAGATAAGATAAGATAAGATATTCCTTTATTGTCCCACAATGGGGAAATTCTGGTTCAAGATCTTCACGGTTCGATTGATGAGATGTGATGAACAGTTTGATGCTTCTGTCTGATGCTGAGCTGTGACTGGTTCATCCTTTCCCTCCACACACACACACACACACACATACACTCACACATGCACACACAAACACACACACGCACACACACACACACACACACACACCCTGGTCCGTGGTACAGCATAACGCTGCCAGGCTGCGCTTCCTCTCTCTCTCATTAACCACAACTGTCAGATCCTCCAGATGAGGAGCAATTAAACCAGATAATAAACACTCACCATCAGTTCCTGTTTGTTGATGTTGTTGTTGTTGTTGTGATGTCGGGGCTCCTCTCCTGCCACCTCAGAGCTAACTAGTATTTGAGTAACACAGAACGGCAAGGGAGCATACTCCATGACTCCGAGAGGTTTGTACCTGCTGCATGCTTCAGCTCCAGGGAATAGAAATGCCTGCTGAACAATCGGATCCTAATCAGCTGAGCTGCCCTTTTATCCAGCTTCACAGAAAAGAAAACAAAGTGCTGCAAACTGTTGAGATGTGAAACAGGTCAGATATGTTGTGTGTCAGGCTTTTGAAGGGCTGAACTAAACTGTATTTGCTATCAGTAGTAGTGATAAGGCCTCATCAGTGGTGGTGGGGTGGGGGGTGGCTGACATATAACGCTGGGACCAAACTAGACACTGCTCACCTTGTTTTGCTCACAGCAAATAGACAAAACTCGGGCCGCTCTCCTATCCCATGCTTTTAATGTTTGAATCTTCAAAACAGAAAAGTGACATCATTACAGTGACATCACCCCCGTGACTTCATTATAGTGATGTCATCACAGTGACATTATCACAGTCCATCAGGCTGCAAACTTTTCACATCTTTTTTCTGATCTTTTCTCCAGTCAGATTTCCTCTGCAATCTGCTCTAATATATAAGAAATGTGAGACGTGAAGAGTTGGAGCTCGATTTCTTAGCTGTGTGTTGAACTCTGTTTGACCCCCAGGAAAAATCAAATGAGCTCCTTTACTTTTGATTGTTCAGCTTGTGGAAAAAAGGCCTGGGATGGTTTTCCACTTAAAACAAGGGCTGGACCGAGCAGTCTTAGGAATTTAAAGACAATACCCTTTCTTTCAAAGGCTATAAAAACATGTATACAGCTGTACAAGGAGTTTCCTGAACCAAAGGCAAAATATGCTGTCACATATTCCTCTGAGCTGTCAGGATGGAAACTAATGAACAAGATGAAACTGAGGCCTGAACAGAAAAGGGCCCAAAAAAAAACTGATCTGATTTCCCTCCTCGTTGGAAAAATGGATGCGGTCTCTTGTTTTGAGACCATATTTCCCTCAAAAACACTTTGGAAACTAAACAAAATTGACAGAACTGGATTTATTGTGTCCAGGTCTTTTGTCTTGGGCACCAGTGTTTGTGTCTTTGCCATGGAAACGCTGCAGTTATTTATCTTCTCAGTCCTTTTACAATAACGTCCTTTTCCTGCCCAAACAACAGAGGAAGTATCAGGTCAGCCCTCTTCCTCCAAAATGATCCAACGCTGCCGGGCTGCTGCATGCTCACACGTCTGATCACATGCTTGAGTTTCCTTCGTCCTGATGTGTGAGTAGCTTTTCTGTTTCAGAGTGATTGTGTTTGTGGAGGAAACACGTCTCTCTGTATCTTTGTGTCTTTGTCTGAGTGGCTGCAGCAGAAACACTAGATGGAGACAGAGAAGAGACTCAGACTCAGCGTTGGAATCTGACTGAACGTTGTCTCTCTGGGTTCACATTGCAGCTTTAGTCACTCGTCTCTAGAATGTTTTTAGATGCTAAATGTGTGACTTTTAGATGCTTAATTTGTGAAACTTGTTAATTTTATTTGCTGCAAGAGCTGCTTTCTTCCCCTCCCCAGATTCATCTCAGGATGCACTTGTCCCCACATGAAGCGAGCTGGGTGCAGTCGTCTGTGAACCTGCAGCCTGTGAGTGTGTGAGCAGCGTCCTCCAGCTGTCAGCTGCTGTCCCGCTCTGCTCCAACAACCACAGTTACTCCTTTTAAGGAGCTCAGAGAGAATACAGAGCCCAGTTCCCTCAATCCACATAAACAGAACAGATAACAGAAGAAACTGACGATCTGGATGAGCAGGAATAGGCATAAAAGCATGAGGTGTGTAGAAAGTGCATGTCACAATTAAATGCCTTAATGGGTGAAAGTCCCATGATGGATCACATGTAATTTACATCAAGAGTCACTGTAATAAAGACTTTGTAAAACTTACACTGAAATTCAATTAGAGTGTTGAATACATAACCAAAGCCGTGAAAAATGAACTCATTGGGGGTCCCTGTTCATTACTGGCCTGAGGCAAAACAGACCATTAATTTAATAGATTCCATGTTTTTTCACATGAGCATTTTTAAGTTAGTGCACATTTCCATCCTAATGTATCTAATACAAAGAGAGCGGCTGCCAAAGACTGCATTATACATGCCCCCCACCCCCGCTTCAGTTGTTACCTTGAGTAGTCCGACCACTTTCAATCAGTCAAGCTTGAAAAACGACCCAGCCCTAAAAAAACAAAACAACAAAAGAAGAAATTATGATATTGTTTTATTGATTCTCAGAGCGGTGAATATTCCTGGAGCAGGTGCCGCCCCCGCGCCGAGCACCGAGCGCCGTCACCACTGTAAACAGTTAAACGACGTCTTAATTAAGATATTACTGTTTTATCTGAGAACTGTGGATCTGCACCCTCAGTCAACCACAAAGCCCAAACAAAGCAGGGACCCTTCAGATGTTCCCCCTTAAGAGGAGCGCTAATTAAAAGACTATTTCATTAACTGTTCCAGCTTGGTAAATATAAGTTTACTAGGGGTCAATAGACTTTACAACACATAATGATTTGGAATATAATTACTGTGTAAAGGGAGCCATGAAAATTCCTTCAAAATGAAGCAAAGTTGTGGCGGGTCGGACGAGCAGCAGAGTTCAGAGTTCAGCTCATGTAATCCTGCGTCAGCTCCGTGTTCTGCTCTTCATCAGGCTGCTTTCCACCTCTATGCTGCACACACAGCGCCTGGGGAGCCAGAATAAGAAGAAAAAAACATACTTTTGCTCAGTCTGGCAGCAAACAGGTGAGGTAATTACAGGCTGGTTCACAGTATCTGTACGAACACTCGTCTGCTGGAGAATCTGCTGAAGCCTTCAAATATAATTTCATCCTGATTTCTCACCATTTTTAACCTGTTCATACTTCATGCCGAGGATGAAACGAAGGCCCTCCTCTTCCCCGCACGTTTTTCCTGCAATTGTTTTTCCATTTGTGAACATAGAGGCTGCTAATGAAATTAGCCACAGAACAATGCTTCATATAGTCAACAATTCCTTAATGAGTGGATGCAATCGGCTACGCCGGTTGTGAGAGGAGGTAAACATATTTTTATAAGGAAAAGACGAGAGTGACAGTGATGCTGGCTGCGTCCTTGTGAAGCTGGGGGAGAAAACATGTTTTATTCATTGAAAAACTGTGAATGTTAGTGCTGCTTTTCCTTGTTTCCGCACGCATTTTTCCATTTGTCTTGTGATGCTAAATTTTTAACGGTTTCCCCACATCGCATTGATGTTGCATATAATTAGTGGCTTTACAGCAAAATCACTTCTGACACAACTGTGTTTGCAGATTAGAATCATTCAGATAGAAGAAATTCATCTGGGAGAACAGGGTGGGGAGGAGGACGAGAGCAGCCTAAATATTATATGCACTGCCCCGGAAAAAGTGACAAAATCATTTGAATTAACAGAAAAGATGCGAAGGCTAATTGAAATCTTGTGGTTTATTTATACAAGTTTAGAAAGCTGGAGGAGGCGGCAACGTATCCTTGGCAGAAAAAAGCAGGAAATGCTGAAGAGCAGATTTGATTTATTTATTTTCAGCCAGACGGATACTCAGAGCTTTATACAGATTTTGCCATTTGGAGGCTGAAATAATGGATGGGGTGCTCATCCATATTTAATCCGTCCATGTTGTGTGAAGGGTAAACATGCTGTTTGAGATGTCTTTTCTCTGCTGAACTGTGTTTTCTCATTATGAGTCTGTGTATAGGGAGAAAAAACCAGTCACGAAAGTGCTCAAAGTGTTCGGCAACAAGTCATGGAGGTGCCTTTCCAATAACACGTATTCCCAGAAGCTGCTCGTATCTGAAGAGCTGGGGCAGAGCGGCCTCCATAGGTGCTGCCTGTCACATCATATACCTGAGAGCAGATTCAACGATGGTCGTGATTTTGCTTTAATTAATTTGTAGTGTTCAGTGATCTAAGGACAGGGATCTCTGTTGACAGACGTCTGCCTGTGGGAAGTGATTGTGCTGCTCAGTCTGGACCCAGACAGCAGCCACAGATCCGCTGATAATTTGGAATCATTTTTAATAAGTCGTAATTACACTGAGGCTCTGATTGTGCTCTGCAGTCCTTGAAAATGAAAGATGTTACATTGGGGCCTGATGGTAAAGGATATTGCTTGCCGTTCATACATAATTGAGCGATCTTGAATGTCAAACCAGTGGGAGAAAATGCAACAGAAGCAACAGAACACCTCACCACAAGAAGCATCCTCTTCCCTCCAAACACTACAACACGTGTTCTGTGGTGTACCAGAGCCCCGAGGAACTGTTGGCTGACACGTTCTGCTCGCAAACTGTTCCGTAACTAAGTCCTTGTTTCTTTCTCCACTCAGATTTACAGCATCTGTTCTGAACCAAAGACAAGAGGAAATCATGTTATTTGCCCTGAAAAAAATATTTCCATGAGCTGAAGGTTTTCTGTGCCTCGAGGAGAGGCTGAGATGATGAAGATGTACGTGTCGTGGTGGAGGCGGAGGAGAGAGATAACCTGACTTTGTTAGTAAATGAAATACACAGGAACTGGGGATGAGAGCGTTTTATTTCCTCCTCCTCTTTATAGATAAACGACTTGCTGTCTCCCGAGCAAAGAGCCATCTTTATATTTTTGACGTTTTCCTGTTTAATGTGTTGTATATCTTGTGTGGCACATCTTTACGCTTTGCCTTTTTCTTTTAAGGCTCAAATGCTGTTATTGATGTGCTGCCTCAGGTACATTATGTATTATATGTTAGTAAGTACCATTTTTGCATATTGATGGTAACAAGAAAATGCACATATGGAAATTCTAATATAAATTGACTTATATGTATTACAAAGACTGTGCTCAGTAAGCTCTTTTGCAAATAATATATAGTTCTTGTTGCTGCTAATCCTGAGCAGCAGCTTTAAACACTGCCAGAGAGGAGGGAGAAAAAGCAGCTTTGGCTTTTAAAGACTTTATCTTATATTACTGGGATGACAGACTGTGCCTCTTTCTCAGGCTTTTATGCCTTGTTTCAAGAGGACAAGCGAGAGATGTGAGCAGAGCAGCCTGATATTGATAAGGATGGAAGGTGCAGAACAGTGTACTCCAGTTTAATGTAGCTTTATGAGGCTCTTCCTCATTTAGCATGAATGGTTTTTATGATTCCATTTCTTGGGTGAACAGGGATGAAAGAGGATGCAGGACAGAAACAGGAAACTCTGCGACAACATGTCAGGAACATTCAGAGAAAGAAACGATTAGCAGCTTCCTTTCCAAACTGCAGGAACCCTGTCCTGGAAATCAGACAAAAAACATGAATGAATTTGCTAAGCGTCTGTCTCTCTCTGAAAGCAGCCGATAATAAGCTGCTGCAGCTGCTTGCAGAGCGTTCACCCCTCATTAACAATTTGCACGTTTTGGTTAAGCTACACAGTTATTGCTTTATTATCAGATTTTATTTGTATGGGAAAAAAGCCATTTTAGTTGAAGCTTCCTGTTTAACACACTGAGCACTAATTCACACGCTGTTACAGGGTTTTTCTGTCTGACTTCACACAAAGCTGCTGTTCCTTTTAATCCAACTGAAGATCTCAGGATCAGCTGATTCTCTGAGTTCAGAACGAGCAGAATAGAAACAAACAGTGATTACACGTTTTTATTCTATTTATGTCACGGTTGAGTTGGACCTGGACCCTGGAAGGCGGAAACACACACACAGGAGGTTTAACAGTTTCACTACAGGATTTATTTCCACGGGACTGGATGGAGGAATGGAGGTGCAGGGTCGGTGAGAGAGATGAATCTGCTGATGGCAGAGACAGAGGACACAGGGAACTGTGAACAAAGAAAAACTGGTAAAACTTTAAAAAAGCACAAAAACTAGACTGGTCTCGAGAGATTCATCGGCCTAGCGTTACCACATAGTGTGTGTAACTCTCTGGCGATGAGTGGATGAGTAGACCAGGAATACCTGAAGAATTGCAGATGATTGGAGGTAATGGTGACCAGGTGTGTGCAACAGCTCTGCCTCTGCCAGGTAATCAGTCACAGGAGGAGCAAGGAACCGGGAGGAGAACCATGGGCCCTACGGGCCACCGGGGGTCACAGCAGTGGCTGTGACAATTTATGCTACTTTAATCTGATCGAGGCCAGATCCAGACCAGTTAGAGACAGAGAGAGAGAGAGAGAGAGAGAGAGAGAGAGTGTATGTGTGAGTGTGTTTAAGTACTGAGGGTATATCTATAGTGTTTAAGTTTTGCAGATATCAAGTTCCGGAACATTTTATTATCTGTATTATCTTTTATTCTGTTTTCCTCTGTTGGTGGATGGCTGCCGGTCAAGTGTCGCTCAGATTTCTCACAGTTATTTCTTAGATTCCTGTCGACATAGATCTGCTCTGCTTCCTTTTCCTCAACACGTGTGTTTTCTCTGCTGAGAGGAGTCAGAACAGAAAGGGGAAGAGGACACAGACTTGGACCTCTGTCCTTACCCTGTGCTCTTTAAAACCTCTGGAGACATATCGCACCACATGTCTGCACAAAGAATTTTCATTTAAAATGAAGGAAAACTTGTCTGAGTGAAGCTTGTTGGATCAGTCTACGACAACAGACAACAATGTACGTAATGTAACGTGGGCCTGAGCAGAGCAGCTGATGTTTCTAAACAGGGAATGAAGGAAACAGTGATGCTGAGGAAGTGTTTAGCCTCCGATAAGCAGCTTTCATCCTTTAACTCTGCTCAACAGAGACCAGGGAAGGTTTGTAAAATGTATTAGAAGAATGTTTTAGTTGCTCCACTTCCTGATCCTCACTCTGCTCTCCATTCTGATCCTGATCCGGATACAAGGGCTTCACTTCTGTCTCTCAATGAGGTTTGTGGTTTTATTCCCAGTGTCTCAAGCACATAAAGGCTTTATAAGGTGCTTACAGACAGACTGGAGCAGAATCAGGCTTTTTGAATCTGTTTAAATGATTTTAAAGGCAGAGCAGGAGGCTGTGACTCTCTGATTTATTGCTTCCCCCTCTTAACTCAGATTGATGCTTTGCCTTTCCTTCCTGCTTTTATGGCATCATCTTGTGTCCAGAGATGCACCTCCTCCAATAAAGAGCTTTTTAACTTTGCTCACATTTCTATGAAGAAACAGAAGGATGTGAAAACATCCAAAACAAAAAAAAAAAACGTATTTGACTTTAACTGGATTGTTAACACTGTGATTTTTGAGTGACAAACAGTTTTCCCTGCATTCTTATAGGACAGTAGGGTATAAAAAAGACAAGAGGCTGATATATTGCTGTCACTGCTGTTTATTTGTAATTCTCCTTGAGGCTCCAGAGAGACATAGCCAATCACACGTCCCATTTGAAAGAGGTTGATGGAGAGAATCCCGGAGCTCGGTCCTCGTGTGAGGCTGTCACGTTGTCTCTCAGCCTCACATTGTCAGTGACTCAGCTACAGTCTGAGGCCTGGATCTGGAGCTTCAGGACCAACAGGACAGCTGAGTCTTTCTCCCTCTATCACCACAACTGCAGCGCCATAAAATGACTGATGTTTGTAAAAAGAGACATTTGTGCCTGGTCAGCACTTCTGCAGTGACGCGCCTCAGTTTTTATGTGTGGGTTCATAAACTCCCAGACTAATGCAGCCTGACACTCTGTTTTGATATCATTACGGCATTATACTCATCCTTTTTTGAGTGAAAAAACAGAAGTACTTAGAAAGTCGAAATTCATAAATAAATTTATGTCAAACTGCACTTAATATTGATTTTGTTAGTGTACAGATTCAATAATAAGGTACAGAGTGCATGAATATTTAAATATAATCTTCATTTCTGCATCTCCTAATGGCCTTTCCTCCTCTACACTCAATTTAAACACAATTTGGAAACTATAATGTATTGAAAATGACTGGAATTTAGTAATAAATCATTGCTTGGATACAGTGCGCCTTTTATAAGATAGTCTAATATTAGTCTCTGGGGGAATCTGCACAATTAGATTTCTGTTTTTTAAACGCAGCAATTATCATTGCAGCTCTTGTTTCACCACAATGTGTCATCTCCCTGTTTTCCAGCTTTGCTCAGAAACGGAGGAATCGCTTAATGGACTGAAGTAAACCAGACGTCAGAGGTCAGATGAGAAACAGGCAGCGTGCTCTGTGTTTGCTGTAAAGTCAGTTATTGTTACCAGCTAATGGATAAAAGTAAAAGAGGAAGAGTGATATGACGTTAGAGGCAGCCATCCAAGCTTGCGTAAATGAATGAACAAAACCCTCTAATAGGCATGTGGAGCCACAGCGTGGATCCATATGATGGCTATCAATAATTCATCCTGGCTTTGGCCTTTTGGGAGACATTAAGGTAATATGAAGAGCAGTCAGGCCAAAGGCTGTGTGTGGGATCACCTACCTGGTTCCTGTAGCAGCAGAAAATAGTTAGAATGACTGACTGGTTCAGACACAGTCAGAGACACGTCTCTTTATTTGACAGATTAGAGCATTGTATCAAAACAGTTCTGGGCAGATGGGTTGCTTTTTTTTACTGGTTAATGTGATAAAAGATAAAAGGTATCATTAAAAATAATAGCGAAGGAATAAAAACGTATCAGCAGCGAAAGAAAGAGAAGGAAATCAAAGCAAACACTAGCAAACTGGTTCTCACATGAACAGCTGCTGCTGGTTAGCTCCTGGAACCTCCAGTGTGAACAGAGCCAACATGTGGTTCTGGTTCCTCATCACACTTTGTTGTTTCTAATCGGCCTGTAAAAACTCAGCCTGAGTTTCAGTGACTGCTCAGAGACATTAGACCTGGACTGACAAGTGGAAGAGATTAGTGGGAGGCGCACACACACACATGCACATGCACATTCAAGCACATGGATCTCATGTGTAACAGTTTCCTCCTGATCACACTTGTTTTTGTAGAGCAAATCAGTCTGACTGGTTTCAGCTGTCAGCCTGACTGGTCTGACTGGTCTCAGTGGTCAGTCTGATTGGTCAGCCTGTCTGTGTAAGTTATTGCAGCGCCTGGTGCTGCAGAATCACACATAGAGACCCAGTTTAATGCAGCCTCGTTGAATCTGATCTGCTCTGGTAGATCCTGGCCTCTATGGCTGAATTACCTGTTCTTGTGCTCTCGTAGCAAAAAGATGTTTATTCAAGCGTCTATGAGTCTACTTATTTCATACTAAAACTGAGGAAGTATGCTTGAAGTTTAAGTTGACTTTTGGAATTTTTTCATATACTTGGGAATAGTATAGTGATGTATACTTGGCTTATACTGAAAAGTATAAACAAAAGTCTAAGACTAAGTACTGTATATTAACACTTATACTTTGATCCAAAAAGGTATACTTATACTTAAATATACTTTCTGCCACAAAGTACTAGTACTAGTATATCTTGCTCGCATAAAAAAGTCAAGTCATTGACTCATGCTTAACATTTAATTCATATATGCTGGAGTTTAAAACTTTGCAGTACATAGTATGTGTACTCAACTGCATTTTATTTATGTACCTTAAAATCATACACAAAAACAGAAAATATTCGACTTGACTTTATTGATGAAGCTAGTCCCTTTCATAAGGGTTTGGAAATGGTGTTATGTACATAGTCTCGTTTTGGGTTGTTTTTCCTCCAAGCCACCAGGGGTCAGTGAAATGTCACGTGGTAAAGGTCAAAGGTGGCCACAGGTGTTTTAAATTGGCCTTGAGTCAGTGCTGAGTAGGAGGAGCTTCACTGTTTCTGTCTGTTTCTTCTTCATATTACTTACCTTCACTGTAATCATGGACCATGTTGTCACTGCTTCAAGGAATGAAAAGATGTGAAGTGAAAATAGAACAAATAGACACTCGACATTTTCATTTATTTAAGCTGAGTACACGTCTTAACAGTCTTGCCCATTTCAGCCGGTAGCAACCGGTCATGACACGTAGCATCAGCTGTTTCAACAAGAACACATTAAGTTTTGATCATGTCAG
Organism: Karalla daura; assembly: GCA_029224185.1. NCBI lineage: Eukaryota > Metazoa > Chordata > Actinopteri > Chaetodontiformes > Leiognathidae > Karalla > Karalla daura. The sequence continues at coordinate 2,003,449 of CM055193.1, read as the reverse complement.
GCCAGACAGCATTACTGTCACTGTCAGTTTTTTTAAACATCAGAAACAAAAGTACTATGTACATTGATTTGTGAATCTTTCAGGACTTGATCTTTACATGCAAATGCATACTTTTTCCTCTCATTTTCTCCAGTAAAGGACTAGATTTCATAGGTCTTTGTTTTTGAAATGTTTGAAATGTCTGAAAATATATCAACCTTGTTTTCAACATTCTGTCTTGAGATTTTGTGAATGCATCAGACTCGTGTTCGTCCCAAACCCAATCTGTCCCGATCCCGCTGGGTTACACAGGTAACCAAGCTATCATCTGAAAGTGATATGATAGCGGTTTTGAACATGACATTTCGATGTCACTGGTGACATCATGACTCCAGAGGGTATAACAAGTAAGCTAATAAAATAACCAATGTTTATAACAGTATACTTACAACAATGTATACAACAATAAACTAAAAATAGTATATAACTAGTATATACTGCCATTGCAGTATATAGACAAGTGCACTTGTGGTATACTTTAAGCATACGGCATACAACATAGTCAGATAGATAGATAGTATATAGATGAGTGTACTTTAAAGTGTGCTTTTGCAAACTTAGGCTGAAGTTTAAAGTATACTTTTATGATCTAAAAATGTTTGGTCCAATTTAGACTGAACTGGTACTAAATTAGTACACTCATCTTGCCTCTCTTCGAGACCATCCAGCCACATTTGTCCATTCCGAATGACATTCTTATGTCACTGCTGTACATGTCACTGCTGGTCCTGGTGGTGTGGATTAGTGAGCCGATTCCTCTCTCATTTCTGGTGAACAGCTTGATGTCATCCATGTAGAGCAGGTGGCCGATTGTTGCTTCACTTCAACTCAACTCAACTCAACTCAACTCAACTCAACTCAACTCAACTCAACTCAACTCAACTCAACTCAACTCAACTCAACTCAACTCAACTCAACTCAACTCAACTTTATTTTAAGTGCCAGTTCATAACAGACGTCATAACAAGGCACAAAAGTGAGCAACAGAGAATTGACATAGTAAACACCCCCTGTCCTGAGGCCCTCGCAAAGGCTGAGGAACAACTCCCAAGAAAAACCCTGACAGGGAAAACAAGGAGAAACCTCAGAGAGAGACAGAGGAGGAGATCCTCCCCCAGGACAGACAGGAGGACAGAAGAGGACAGGATAGAGATACATGGACTGATGGCTCACAGTTTAGATTAAAGGTCAGAGGTCGAATCAGTCCAGAGTAGAAACAGTGCATGCAGCAGGAAGAACCGTGGATCTGGGAGGGGAAAAAGCACAGAGAATGTTGGGAAATGGGCTCCCCAGTCCATGCGCAATCACAGAATAAGAAGAGAGGGAAGGAAGGAGGAGGAGAGCAGATGTAGAGAGACCAAGAGGAGGATGAGAAGATAGAGGGACCCCACAGGGATCTACAACTACAGAGAGAACGGAGAAGATAGAGCTCAATGTGCTGGGGACCCCTGGCAGACTATAGCAGCTTATCTAGGATTGTAGGTCTATGTGTAGGCTCTGTCAAAGAGGAGGGTTCCTAACCTACTCTTGAAGGTAGAGAAGGTGTCTGCCTCCAGGACTGAGACTGATTGAATTGGTATCCATCACCACGTTCAGTGGTGATCGTGCATCTCCTTGCCATATGCCACATTTGATGTTGACTTTGGCAGCTTTGAGTCAAGTGACTTCTCTATTGACCAGCATTTGATATGTATACATATATTTATATGTACATGTACAAACATGTAAATTTTAGATATGATGTGGCATTTCTGCTGAATGAAACGTTTCAAGATGTTTCAGAACAAACGTGAGATGATGGTGATTTCCCTCAAACTGACTCAACGTTCTTTTACAGCACTAGTGTGTGTGTCTGTGTGTGTGTGTGTGTGGGAATGTCAGTGTATGAGTGTGTTTGTGTGTATGTGTATGTGTATTTCTCTCCTTTAGGATCGAGGAGACTGAACATTTAACCTTGCGATCTCCTCTTTCAATTGTAGCTCGATTCATTATCAGAAAGACAAGTTTGTAAAAAAGATCATTTCTATCACAGTTTTTCTGCACAAACCGGAGCTAATAAAGGCTTTAAACATAACGAGCTGCACAGTGTTGAACATGATCACCTGGCAGCAGCAGCTACGTAACTAATTCAGCTCCACATCATAAAAGCCATAATGCTGCGCCGCAGCCTCTCCGGTTAATTGTGTCAGAGCCTTAGAACAAAGCTTGTTTTCGCAGGCGAACACTGATTAGAAAATGTTGCAGAATCCTGATCTGTGCATTTCTGAGCAGCACTTCATTTTTCCTGTTCCTTGAGTAGATTATTAAAAATTGATCATTCTCTGTAATAGCTTCATTTCTGTCGGTTTTCATATTTTAATTCTGTTTTAAAGAAAACACGATACATTAATCACATATGACAGAACATACTCTTAATGTAATCATGCAGGGAATATGAATTGCAAATGCCTGTGCGCCGCCTCCTCCTCCCTCCATTAATGTTACAAGATGAAATAATCATGACGGTTTAAAATAAAAATAAAATGCAAGAGATGCCTCAGTTTGCTTCGTTTGTGTGAAATTCCGTAATGTGGAGGCTTCACATCAAAATGTGAGAAGCAGCTCTGCTCTAGGATGGAGCTGAACAAAGACACTCCTCAGCTGAGGAACGTCATCACGTCCTCACACTCCTTCATCCTCATGACAGGTTCAACCTGGAGAAGAGAGGACACAGTGCTGCAGAACAAGAAGAAGAAGAAGAGGAAGAAGAAATGTCTCCAACAGAAACAAGCAGAGCCTCCATTCCCTGAGAGCTGGAATTAATGCTCTGATGATGACATCCTGCAATTAATGTAATACATTATGAACGAGTCGGCGCCACTATAGATCTGAGCAGGATCGCATTTATGGACTAAAATATCTCATCAGCATTTAGAAGTTTTCCTTAAAGAGATTGGGACGGAGCATTCCAGAGATGGGGCTGAAATGGAGAGGCACCTTTCAAAACAAGTCAATATTCAGCACAGAAGAAAGAGGTCCTAATTAGATTCATTTGCCTCTGGATCAATGTTTTCCTAGGGATGTGAGTTATAAAGTCAGAGTGGAGCATAAATAATCAAAAACAAATAAAGATGTGTGTTTGGAGAAATACAGCTGATAGTGCTCATAAAGCCTGAGAGAACTTGGAAGAGAGGGATGAATATTTAAAGATGGAAGGAAGGAAAGACTCAGGTTTCTGAGGTGCGACCTTGGCCACTGCAGGAATCCTTCAGAGGGACCTCGGACGTACTTAGTGAAAAGTAGATAATTTGTTAATGTCACGCACTTGTTGGAAATGGCAGATAAATGGATTCCAGCCATTATTTTCCGGCCTAAGTGAAGTGAAGGAGGAAACGTTGCGGAGAGGACAAACCCAGTTATGACTGATAAGTGTCTAAAAGCTAATGAAGGCTGCTGGGCCAAGGTCAATGGCTGCTGCTCAGATGCTCGGAGCGGCTCCGTTGTCCCGACGCTTAAATATAGAGGAAATATACATTGAGCTTTTAACACCTTGAAACATAGGAGCGGCTGCTCTGTGAAATATGGGCGTGTAATGGCTTTTTAATGACGGCCTCCAGCCCACTGTTCTGGCCTGAGATTGGAAATCGGAGGTGAACCTTGATATCACTGCACTAAGTGCTTGTAATGCACCGTAACTTCTGGCGTCCTGTTGAGCGAGACAGTTCAGGATGAGATAAATGTCCAAGGAGGAGGCGCCCCCGCCACGCCCCTGCCACGCCCCCGCCACACCACCGCCACCAGGATCCTCCACGCTGTCACACATCTGTTCTCAGAACGTCAGGAAACATCTGCAAGGACATGTGACGCCTTCCATTGGAGCCGTATCTTCAACTTGACAGAACCATGTTTGATCTGAGAGAAGGAAAAGTTTCCTCAGCTGCAGCGTTCCTCACGTGCTTTTGCTTCTCCACATTTATCAACAATGTCAGGAACTTCGGGGATGAATAATTCAGAACGTAATGTCATGATGTAATATTACAGATAATGTTTCCCAAGAAGAACTTATTGTCAGAAAAGCCCCTCCTCCTCTTCTAATCTATTAATTTATCTTCATAAATAAATAATATCAGGTACTCATTTCTGAAATTGCTCGTTCTGCATCAGAACATTTATCCAACATAATTTTAATGCAAATAATTCTGTATTTTGCAGGAATTGTATTTTGATTGTAAAAGTATTTAGTGCTGTGCATAAATAAAAACAAAATAAGATGTTTAAAAATATCTATCTATCTATCTGTCTGTCAGTCTGTCTGTCTGCCTGTCTGCCTGTCTGTCTGTCTGTCTGTCTGTCTGTCTGTCTGTCTGTCTGTCTGCCTGTCTGTCTGCCTGCCTGCCTGTCTGTCTGTCTGTCTGTCTGTCTGTCTGTCTGTCTGTCTGTCTGTCTGTCTGTCTGTCAATCTGTCTGCCTGTCTGTCTGTCTGTCTGTCTGTCAATCTGTCTGCCTGTCTGTCTGTCTGTCTGTCTGTCTGTCTGTCTGTCTGTCTGTCTGTCTGTCTGCCTGTCTGTCTGTCTGTCTGCCTGTCTGTCTTGAAAAAGTTTGTCTCCAATTTTTGAAAACCACATTTGATGCTGATTTAAAGATGTATTTTTAGGATATGAAATTTGTCTCCAATAATAAGAAATCGATTCCAGTTAATCCACTAAAAGCAACAATAGATGCATTGAAGCTCGTTTTTTGATGGAGTTGCAAACATAAATATGCAAATATGTTTTGTTTATAACATTTATACACAACAGCTGTTTCACACTCCTCTCATTCATTCTCTGTCAAACTTGTCTAATCTATGATTTCGTTACTCTGCAGTGTGTCTCCAAAACCATCTTTGGCTGAAACTCAGAGTCCGAAAAGCAAGCTGAGAGCAGAATGACTGAAGGGAACAATGAAGCATTAACAAACAAACTCATTTCAGAAGACAAAATGTTGAACAATGAATTTAAACTGCTCCAGAGCTATTCATGTTTGGCTGCAGCACAAATCCGATTCCAGGCTTCAGCAGCAGATCATGAAGGAGACAAACAAACATCAAACAAACCATCAGCATGAAACCAACAACATGAAACCAACCTTCACTGTGGAGGAGCCTCTCGTCCAGAGCAGCTCTGACCTGGTCTCTGAGCCTCTGGACTCTCTGGACTGTCTCCTTCTCAGGGGACTGTCTCCTCTTTGGACCGCCCTGGCCACTATGGAAACTCCTGGTCTCTGTGGACTGTCCTGTACTCTTTGCACCGTCCAGATCTCAGTGGACCATTCTGGTGTCTTTGGACCGCTCTGGTCTCTGTAGACCCTCCTGGTCTCTGTGGATGGTCCTGGTTTCAGTGGACCATCCTGGTCTCTGTGGACCTTCCTGGTTTCTTTGGACTGTCCTGGTCTTTGTGGACCATTCTGGCCTCTTTGGACCATCCTGGTCTTTGTGGACCCTCCTAGTCTCTGTGGATGGTCCTGATCTCCTTGGACCATCCTGGTCTCTATGGACTCTCCTGGTTTCTATGGACTGTCCTGGTCTCTGTGGATGGTCCTGGTCTCCGTGGACCATCCTGGTCTCTATGGACCGTCCTGGTTTCTTTGGACCATCCTGGTCTCTGCGTACCCTCCAGGTCTCTGTGGACCGTCCTGGGCGAGATGTTAAATAGAGTCTGGTGTAAACTGACCCTTGGCTGGACTCTCAGGTTTGACTCCTATAATCCAATCAGCTGCTGAATAATTACAAAATAATAACACAGTGCAACATCATCTGGGCTCCATCCAGAGAAGCAGCTTCTCTTCCGCCACTTGTGAGCTTAATGTCCTCTAAAGACCCATATTACACCCCAATTAGATGGCACTCTTGTTTCCTTACATCAAGGGCTTGACTCTCTGGCTTGTCACCCTCCCTCGGCCTAATCAATTTCATTACTCCAGTTACAGCCGCAGCCCCGGGAAAGCTGTGCCCTTAAACTTCAGCTCCTGCTTCAATCGATCAATAGCCCGCGTCCCTGCCAAGGTTCCATTTAAAGTTCATTTATTTCCAGCCATCATATAAAACAAGACAGAGCATCGATGCAGCCCCACTTTGTTTTATTTGACTGAAGATTTCCACCATGACACTCAGATCCACTCCTTCACTGAGCAGCAGGTATTTACGTCGCACACCCACCTCTGCTCTGTGCTGCCGCCAGGACACAAAAATTCATTATTCCTAGAAATGAAGTTCATGCCTTTGCAGAGCTACAGCCTGAACATAAATTCACAGTTTTCTATATGTAAAACGCACAATGTGTGGCACGTGTTGAGAACCCGTGTTTCTCTCCCTCAAGATCAAAAGCAGTTTGAACCTTTGTTTCGCCTCCGGATGCGAAGAGGCAAACACCGAGCAACAAGAGCAAACTCTGCTCCAGCAAGTGTGAGTTTCACACACGTAAAATTTCACAGAATGCACCTTCCGCACATTTCATTCTTGGCAGTTCCCTGTGGATCGCAGCAAGTGTAACATCCTATATTATCACCAGTTAATTAATGTCAATGATTAATGAAATGTAGCTGGGTCTGTCTCCTCCATTACTTGCTTTATTTGTGAAGTCTATGGAGATGCCAAGCTTTGCTGCACAATTATCCACAGAATTAAGACCTGAAATATTCATAAGGTCCGTATAGAAGATGATCATGATGGTGAGAGGCTGCATCTTCAGCCCCTCATTAACCACACAACTTCATTATCATTCACTGCTTGACAAATCAGTGGTGTGATTATTATTTAAAGAGAATTTACTTTGGAAATGTGAATGAGTCCCAACATTGATGAAGAGGGTTTGACTAGATTTCTTAAGGTTGTATTGTTTCTCTGGAAAATTCAGTTTGAAACAAGATGTGGAAGACGTGAAGACGTGAAGACGTGAAGACGTGAAGACGTGAAGACGTGGCGGCTGGTGACAGGTGTCAGGACGGAGGCTGGTGAGTCAGAGCTGACGGTTGGGCCTCAGCCTCGGGCCTCAGCCTCGGGCCTCAGCCCTCTCAGCGACTCTGTCAGACCACGTTCCAGCGCCTGTTCAACAACCTGCTGCAGCCGTAAGCAGCTTTCTCTCAGGACTGAGACGCAGGCCTGAACCAAAACTCTCAGATTCTTCTTGTATCTCACAAAGAAAAAAAAAGACATTAAAAAAAAACATTTTATTTACAATATTTATTGAATGTGAACTTCAACTTGAATGCAAATTTCAGAGAGATTCCCCAGAAATAGTTCATAACTGCAAATAAACCTTTAAATGCTCACATTTCACAGAGTGTGTTCACACACACTCCTAATATCTCTGTAATAAAACCTCTTAAATCTCTGAATGGAATGCGTCCCTTAATTTGCAGGATTAGAGTCGACTGCTCATAAAAACCTCAATATTAAGTGTATTAAAGCTTTTCATCTCTAAAGTAAAAGTGGGCTGAGGACCATCTGCAGCGTCAGGGGATTTTCTCTGGTTTCTGATGATCAACTACTTTTTTCCTCCTTTGCTGAAAACTGCTTCTTTCATGCACACATCGCCTCCATCTCAGAGCTCAGAGTTATTAAATAGCTATTAAAGGAGAGTTCTGTGTGAGGGATGAGAGCGATGACCTCACACTGGAGGTTTTAATAACAGCGTTTCATGTTGACCGGCGACGTGCGCTGTGGTCTCTGCAGCGCCGCTTTGATTCAGTAGCTCTTTGGCTCCAGAACCAGAATGAGGAAAAAGGGAAAAAGCCTCTTGGTGCAGCGAGCATGTCATGGCAGAGCTGCTGCAGCGGGTTTGGCAGCGCGAGGGCGTCTCTGGGAGCGATTCTTTCCAAAGCTGCTCCAATGAAAGCATCTTGTTTTAATCAGGGATTCTGGCTGCGATTGCTGCAGTGGGAGCTGTGAGGACTTGGCATCGGCTGCATTGCAGACTGTGGCACTCGTACAAAATACACAAATATTTCCACAGTAATTATGTGTCAAGTTAAACAAGCAATTGAGGGCTGTGCTGAATGTGTTGGGAGGGAGCAGCGAGCGCAGCAGCGAGTTACAAGCCGGGGACCCCCAACAAGACAAATTAGGCCATCAGGCTGCCATGGGCTTCAGGCCGGTTCTGGCTCCACACACACACACACACACACACTGAAGTTGGGAGTCTGGGGCCAGTAGGACGGCGCTCCCAGGCCAGAACACTTCCTGCCTGTGACATCACTGACTGTGGCTCATGGTCAACAGGCACGAGCACTGTGCTCGCTGGCATCACCATCAAATCCAAGCAGCCGGACTGTGGTTGACAAACGGCTGAGGGAACGGTGGGGAACCAGAGGAAGGAAAAGATATATTTGTTCTTTAAACATCAAGTCATTGGAGACAGGAGCTGAAACATGAGTCTGGGGTTGGGTTAGCGCTCTGGCAGGGTTCTGGCAGGGTTCTGGCAGGGTTCTCTTGGGGTTCTGGCAGGGTTCTGGCAGGGTTCTAGCAGGGTTCTGGCAGGGTTCTAGCAGGGTTCTGGCAGGGTTCTAGCAGGGTTCTGGCAGGGTACTGACAGGGTTCTCTTAGGGTTCTGGCAGGGTTCTGACAGGGTTTTGGCAGGGTTCTAGCAGGGTTCTGGCAGGGTTCTGGCAGGGTTCTGACAGGGTTCTGGCAGGGTTCTAGCAGGGTTCTGGCAGGGTTCTGGCAGGGTTCTGACAGGGTTCTGGCAGGGTTCTAGCAGGGTTCTGGCAGGGTTCTCTTAGGGTTCTCTTAGGGTTCTGGCAGGGTTCTGGCAGGGTTCTCTTAGGGTTCTAGCAGGGTTCTGGCAGGGTTCTGGCAGGGTACTGACAGGGTTCTCTTAGGGTTCTAGCAGGGTTCTGGCAGGGTTCTGGCAGGGTACTGACAGGGTTCTCTTAGGGTTCTAGCAGGGTTCTGGCAAGATTAGGGTTTGATTTGGGTTCTGACAGGGTTAGTCCACCTCCCCTGGACCATCTCCTCCCTGCTGCACCTCCCCCTGCCCCATCTCCTCCCTGCTCCACCCCCCTGCTCCACCTCCCCCTGCTCCACCTCCTTCCTGGTCCACCCTCCTGCTCCACCTGCTCCATCCTCCTTGCCCCACCTCCTTCCCGCTCCACCTCCCCCTTCTCTACCCCCCCGCTCCACCTCCACTCTGCTCCATCCTCGTTGCTCCACCTCCCCCCTGCCCCACCTCCCCCTGTGCCACCTCCTACCTGCCCCACCTTCTCCCTGCTCCACCTCCTCACCTGCTCCACCTCCCCCTGCTCCACCTCCTCCCTTCCATACCTCCTCCCTGCCCTACCTCCTTCTTGCTCCACTTCCTCCCTGCTTCACCTCCCCCTGCACCACCTCCTACCTGCTTCATCTCCTCCCTGCCCCACCTCCTCCCTGCTCCACCTCCACCTCCTCCTTGCCCCACCTCCTACCTGCTCCACCTCCCCCTGCTCCACCTCTTCCCTGCCCCACCTCCTCCCTGCTCCACCTGCACCTCCCCCTGCGCCACCTCCCCTTTGCTTCACCCACCTCCAGAGATTCCTCCTGATTCCTCCTGTTCAGAGGAAGCATTTGTGTCTCGACTCTCCATTAATGTCCTCATTGATTAATCTATGAAAACAACATTTCCCAGAGGCTGAAGGTGTTTCTTCAAGTTTCTCTCAAAAACAAACAAACAAAGGAAATTATGTCATGGCTTCACAGCGACAGTTGTTTAGCTACACAAACATCTGTAGAGTTCATGCTTCATAGCCTCCAAACAAGACAGTCTCTGACTCTGAGTTCTTTAAACTAAACAATAGTAAGAAACGTCAATGGGACGATTAATGACACAACAACGAAAAGAGAAACTAGTCTGATCAGCTGTGAACACAGAATACAAAAATAACCCAGAGAAAAGAATCTGCACAGATCTGACGGTTCCTCCAGTGTTTTCAGCAGCTTCATTGTTAACGCGAATAATGTTTTTACACTTACAGCAGCAGAGATTTGCAAACACTAGATGCGTTTCCATCACAGTTTTTTGTTTTGAAATTTTGATTTTGAAATTTTTCCAGTCTCGCCATATCCCATAATTGTCACGTGACATCACACCAGACTTCACCCTGAGGAGGATGACATCATCCTGCACTGCTAGCGATAGCGACCTCCACCGTTGCTACAGCTTTAGCTCTTATTATTATCAACAGGAGACAAAAGCAGAGCTTGATTTCTCAGACAACTCTGAGTTCCTCTGTTGGTTAGTATCTGATCCTGCAGTCATGATGTTGTCTCGTATCCTGTCCAACAACATGTCTCCTCCTCTGTCCACACAGAGCCTGCCATCTCCAGTGGCATGGAAATGGGAGATTAGTGTTTCCATTGCTCTTTTGCAAAACACTTATATCGATACAAGCCCCAGCTCCACCTTCACCTTCACCTTCATCTTCACCTTCACTATCAGTTCTACCTCCACCCCAGCACTACCTCTACCTACGCCTTCAGGTTCACCCCGACCACTAGCTCCACTTCTACCTCCAGTTCCAGCTCCAGCTTCAATCGATCAATCTATCATTCTTTATTTATAAAGCGCATTTCATGCACAAGGCAAACTCAATGGTTTGCCTTGCTTGCCATGGCTTTACAATGGTTACAGAAGTTATAATGTGCAACGATGATAGACGCCCCCGACCTTCTCACTCTCTGATCGGCTTTGGAATGATTACCAAGAAAAACTCTGAGAGGGAAAGAAAACGGAAGAAACCTCAGGATGAGAGACAGAGGAGGGGATCCTCACCCAGGACCAGCAGGTGGGCACAGACAGAACAGTTTACAGTCAGAGCAGATTAAACAGAACAATTTAGGTGGACCAGGGGGTCCTGGGTCCAGTGCAACATCCATGGGGTCTGGGGGGGGGGCATAGAGACTGGGGGCCATGGGGGTCCCCGGGGCGACATGTTTGTCCAGTGCAGTCAAGGAATGACAGACAACATCACAGCATCACACAGGATGACATTATGAACAGGAAACTGTATAATAAAATAGTGATAGGGACATAGAAGAGAACAAAGAGAGGAGAAAGGAGAAGGCAGAGCCAGGGGGAGGTGTCTTCATGTATCTTCATGTATGTACATATGTATATTTCATTTCATATGTATGAATTTTATTATTTGTGTTTTGCTATTTTTATTTAATGCTGCTTTTTGGGGAGTGGAATCCAACGGGGGGTTTCTTTCTCCCTCACTGTGTGGGGTGAGTGCTGGGGTTAAATACAGGTGAAAAAAGGATGTTTTTCAGTTGTTTTTTGAACATGGTCACTAATGTGGCCTGTTTTACTGTGTCAGGCAGGTTGTTTGAAATGCGTGGTGCATAAGTGCAGAAAGCAGCCTCCCCTCGTCTAGTGTTTACTCAGAGGCATGATTAGACCGTCACTGTTTGAGGATCTGAGCGGTCTTGGTGGACTGTTTACCAGCATGTCTGTTACTGGTCACCAGTACATGTAGTGTGGGTTAGTGTGCAGGCCATTGGCTCCTTCAATGAGTGCTGTCTCAGTGCTATGAATTTGAAGCGGGATAAACTCTCTTTTCAAGTATTTTGCCAAGGAGAGATATGTTTGATATAGGCCTATGATAGGAGGCCTATATATGTTTGATATAGGCCTATGATAGGAGGCCGATAGGCCTATGATTCAATCAGTTTTTCTTTGTAGATGTCGCTATGAATCTAAGTTTTGCTTTTCTCTGCTGGGTGGAAGCTTCATTTCTTCAGGGAGCTTTTTGTTTCCCTGCACGGATAATTTTGGCTGGTGCAACTATGTTCCTTATTTTTGTGGTGAAGTTTTCCACAGGATCCCTGGCTGTACATGGTGAGTTTAATACCACCCGTTTATAATATTTTAAAAGCTTTCAACTGTGCTTCACCTCCACCTTACTAAGGACAATCAGTGAATAATAAACAGTAAATGTTTTTTACTATGATTGTGTCAGTCTTTGTATCACATCAGGTCCACCATGTCTGGAGGTCTGGAGGAGTTTATTAGCTCAAGATCTTTTCTTTGATTATACTCTTTGTTCAGCTTTGTTCAGCCTAAGTTGTCGTAATAATTCTCCACAGTTATTGTGCTGTGAAGGCTCCATCACAGTCATACATATTTAACGCTGCTGTTTCTGCAAAGATGATCATGTGAGGATTTTGTGTTTTTCTCATCTCATGGTGAAAACATTACTTCAGTGTAGCTTCATAGAAGTTAGTGTAGCAATGCTCGTCTGGCGTGTTGGCTCCTGGCGGATGCATATCGTGGCTGTCACAACCTCATGACGGCTGCTCGCTGAGGCCTCGCTTCTCTGTGGAGGAGGTGGCGACACCTCCTCTTGATAGGAGCAGAAACAGGAGGTCTCCACACATCTGGAAAGGTTGCTGTCCTCTGTCCATCACTAACACCACTCTGACTGGATTCTGTCTCCAAACTCATTCCTGAGGAGGAGGTGCAGGAGGAGCAGGAGGAGGAGGCATGACACTCCAAAGAGGCTTTATAATAATTAGATATGCTAACGTGACTTCTTCTGAGTCCAGCTCCTCAGGTGAGTCTCTTCTTCTGCACCTGAATGAATGACTGTCAGTTTCACAGTTTTTGTGTTTCTTTCGGGAGCTGTTGGGGGAATAGAAGAAAGAAGGAAACAGTTGGGCTGAGATTCCATTTCTTATTTAGATGCTCACATTGTCTGTCGCCAAAACCCTGATTTCCCTCCCCACTCCAAACACACAAAGCCCCCCCCCAGTCTGGGCTTTCTGAGCAGATCCATTATTCACTGAATCAACAATCTTTATTGTTCTGGATTCTGATAAAACTTCAGCTCCTGAACGAGGCTCCATGGATGTTTTGTCCAGAGGTTCCTCCTCCTGCATCCCCGCCTGTCTCCCGCTCCTCCTCCTTTTCCTCCTCCTCCTCCTCTCCCCCATGTATCTTTCCTCGTGTTTCCTCCTTTCCCCCAACAGATTCCTGTTTACAGCAGAATCCGTTTTCAAGTTTCGGATGAATTTCAATGAAACAAAAAGACGTCCTATTGCTTCTGTGTCGGGACTGAGGTGGGAGAGACGTTCGATCCTGAAACCTGGAACAAGTCGTAGTAGCTGCGAATATTAAAATAATATTAACAATATAATATACAGAAATAATGATAAGAAATAATGCAACAAATAAAAGTGTAGTTTTTAATTTGTAGTAGAGTAATTTGACTGGAACTGTTGTAGATGTTGGAATAAGTTTATTCATTTTTAAGATAATATTAATCAAAAATAAATATTATCTGGTGAGATTAATGTGGTTTGTTATTGTGGACTCAGCATTAATGTTCGTCAATGAATTATTGATAATCACACATATTCTAGGGGTAAAGTAAAGTGTGTGCTATGTATATTGAGGAATTTGACAAAACAGGGTAAAAAACTAATGACATTTTAGGGAAAATATTTTGGAGCAGCAGAATGCATTTTCAGTATTTTCCTTCCTGCTCCATATGTAGAGAAAATACTCGATGGTGCAGTTTTATTATCATATTTACATTTATTTATATATTATGTATATTATCATTTATATATTATATTTATTTATCACAGTAGATTTGTGCCTACAGGTTCACATTGGGAACAACTGTGAACCTTTACTGACTGTTATTGGTATTATTGTTGAAAAGGAGGAGAAATTACTGAATTACTGAATCTCAGATAATGTCGATAATGTTTGACCTTTACCTGTTGAAACTGTTCTTCTGTCAGTTTTTCATTTAAGGGTTTGATTTCAATATTAAACAACAGTATTATTAAGTAAGTAAAATTAAGTGAAATTTATTTTCAGACATTTTCAGAAAAAATGCAAACCAACAAACAGAAAATTATTATTATACTAGATAATAACAACAATAGTTTCTAAATGAGGCGGAAATAAAAGCTCAGTGACACTGATGAAGAGTCACAGAAAAACAGACAAATCTTCATCACAACATGTTTGCTGACGTCAATACAAATGTGAACAATTTCACAGTAATAGTAATTGTTTTACTAAACACACATTAAATCCCTTAATATTGAATATAGTCGCAATGATAACAATAATAATAACAATAATAACAAAAATAATAATCATGTTCTCATGTTTTTATTTGAGGGCAGAAGCTGCTGTGGTTGAGGCCTGGCCTGATGTGTTTACCTAAGGAACCAAACGTGGGAGCTGAAGAATAAAACAAACATAATCTTTGTTCCTCCTGATGATTCCACTCAGACCTTTTCAGTCTCAGTGACATGAGTCACAACAGTCACGTTGTTTTCTGACACTGAATTTTGTGCTTCTCTGTCTGCAGCACTTCAGCTGCAGACCAACACATCTCTAGTCTCTTGTTCCAGGTCTCTGGCTCCAGGTCTGTGGTCCTCTCTGGTCCTGGTCTGTGGTCCTGGTCCCTGTCCCTGGCCCCTGGTTGCTGGTCCAGGCCTGGAGCTGCTCAGAGAGACTTGGCCGTTCTGAGCTGTTCGGCGCTGCAGCTGCTGGCTGCTGTGTGAGGCCTGCGGGGGGCGCTGCAGACGTGCGGAGCGAGCAGCTCCTGTCTGAGAAAACTTTCTCTGGTTGTATCCACATCATGGCTCCAGCAGTCCTGAAGAAGCAGCAGATACTTAGCTGAAGCTGTGTTTATTAAAGTACAAAACAGGCTGCACACAAACCAGGCCTCATGTTTACACAGCAAACTCTAAGTCAGGTTTCATCCTTGTTCCTGCAGGTTTGGTGTTTTCGATGATGAGCTGTGCAGACCGAAGGGAACCTGGACAAACTCTGAGCTCGACTTAAAAAAAGACCCAAATATTGAGAGAGAGACGAGCTGCTGACGCGCTGAGGGTCAAGGTGTTTCTCACATTTCAGTTCATTTGCACAAAGACAATCAGGCGCCGGGACCCAGCGCGAGTCAATATCGTTAATAACAAAGGATCCTGGTGTGAGAGCAGAGGAGAGCAGCAGCCTCTCCCAGGAACGCGTCATTTAGCTGTTTAGTTTTATCACACAGGGACGAGCTGCAAAAAGCAGCAGCAGGAAATAGCTGAATGCAAACGATCTGCTGCTCTCTTCTCGTTGGGTATTAAACACTTTATAGAAAATTAAACCTTTCAGAGGTAGCAGTAAAAGACCTGGTGCATCTGTCTTTCCTGGCCTATAATAAGGCATTGGTATCCAAACAATGCCGGGATAATGCATTTAAATACAAGTCCTATTATTTTTTATTGTTATTTTGCATTTTCTCATTCCCTGCTCCGCATCTTTGGCTACCAGATGTGTCTCCACATTGAAGAATTATTTCTCCTCCCCAGAGTCAAATAAATGCAATCAATATGAGTATTGCTCTCAGGCCCTGAAATATTACATTAATGTTCCATGTGGTGACATTTTAGCCGGAATTTTCAAATACATCATGAAGGCTCAAATTAATATTTATCAGCAAGAGGCTTTTATGCTTTGCAAAATAGTATTAATGCAAACTCCAATAATCTTGTCTTCTTAGCAGGAAAACACTGTCTATATGTCTGAATAGGTTTAGATTTAGTAGTGTAGTTTAGATTCACAGATGAAATAATAATATTGAAGCAAATCTCTGGAATTTCACGTGTTTAACACAAGCACGTTGGAAGCTCATTAGTAAATATTTACATTTCACATACACTTATTGCTTTTCTCTTTATTCCCCAGACGAGGTGAAAGACTCGTTCATTTGATTTAACTGAGGGAGGTGTGTGTGTGTGTGTGTGTGTGTGTGTGTGTGTGTGTGTGTGTGTGTGTGTGTGTGTGTGCACGTATGCAGGGTGGTGGTGGTGGTGGGGGGGGCACAGCATTGGTATGATTATTTATTCAGGCATGTTAAACAATTTGTCCTTCCTATCTTTGCTGATCAGAGCAGAAAAGCTTAAGAAATTCAGCAAAGATCGATTTCTCAATATGTACTTGAACTCACCAGATAAAGGCAGCAAGCACACAGGCCACGCATGTTTACGCATGCACACACACACACGCACACACACACGCACACACACACATGCCTGATGTTCCAGGGCGTGTTTCTTCCCCTCAGACTCTCATGTGCTGGGATCCTGATCCATCCTGTCAATCTAGAAACTTGTTATGCATCTGTGACCACAGGGAATTCACTCTATCGTTTATGGATCTGTTTTAAATTATTCTTGTCATTGAGCCCCAAATTTATGCCTCCATTGATCCACGCAGGGAAAATATGAAACGAATTGGGGTTGTTATTTGATGACCTGCAGGTCAAGGAGATTTTAACATTGGTGTTATTGAGCGCGGCATCTGTCGTTTTTCACCTGAGCTGCTGCCCTCTTCACTTCTCCAGAGTGACGAGAAGAGCCTGTTTCCTCCCAGCGCCATCCACAGAGGGACACACACACACACAGGTCTGAGGGACATGTTAGAGACATCAGTTAGAGACCAGTTGTCCACAGTGATAATAACCTTGTGTTTTCCGCTAGACTCCGAGGTAGGCTGGACGCAGCTGCAGAGCGAGGCCTTCAGACCTGAGCAGCCGCTGCTTCCTCATTATTCATTATTAATCTGACAGACTGCTGCTGAAGTTTCCTGGAGGCGTTTACATGCCCCAGTCCGGTAGAGGAGGGTCTTGGGTGTGATGTTCAGACGGAGGCAGAGCAGCGGGCCGCTGCAGCCGCCAGGTGCCGAGCTAGCACTCTTCCCCGAGGACATGAGGAGAAACATCTGGAGCTCTCAGCTCAGTCCCTGCCCAGCGTGTCTGGTCTGACCAGGCCTCTCTCCAAAAGTGCTGCACCATCTTTGACAGGCCCGGCAGAGACACAGAAACAGAGAGTCAGAGATCCGCAAAGACAGGCAGAGACAGGCAGAGACACTCAGAGACAGTCAGAGACACTCACAGAAAGGCAGAGACACTCAGAGACAGGCAGAGACACTCAGAGACAGTCAGAGACAGTCAGAGACAGTCAGAGACACTCACAGACACGCAGAGACACTCAGAGACAGGCAGAGACACTCAGAGACAGTCAGAGACAGTCAGAGACAGTCAGAGACACTAACAGACACGCAGAGACACTCAGAGACAGGCAGAGACACTCAGAGACAATCAGAGACAGTCAGAGACAGTCAGAGACACTCACAGACACGCAGAGACAGTCAGAGACAGTCAGAGACACTCAGAGACACTCAGAGACAGGCAGAGACAGTCAGAGACACTCAGAGACAGGCAGAGACAGTCAGAGACAGTCAGACAAGCTTTCAACAGAAAAGCTTTCATTTTTCCACAGTCGAGACAATTCTTGATAAATGAAGAAATGAGAACTTTGTTCTCAAACTGCCAAGTGATGATGTCACAGAACAAAATATCCATGTAGGATATAATATAAATACTTGTAATATGTATAAAAGTGACCTGAGCAGATACTTAAGTTCAAATAATGTAATATTATTATTTTCCACCTGACCAGGAGGCGTCCTGCCAGCCTGCAGTCATACATATTTAGTTTTTAGCTGTAATTAAACTCAGTGGCAGCTCAACGCGCAGCGCCTTCATATCCACAACCTGCATTTACAACATGATTCATGGCCAGGGATAAAAGTCCAAAGCAAACAAAGTAATGCAATAATCCAACTTTTCTTTTACAGCTGAGTCCAGCCTGAGTCCTCGGATCTTAAATCATCAGACGAGACTTGTCTGGAGCGCTACTCGGAGACGACGTTCAGACTAAAAGATTCTGTTTCATCTGCAGAGGAAACATGTCCGGGGGACATTTGATCGTTCAAAATAAGGAGAATGTTTATTAACGTGTTTCAACAGAAATGATTCTTTTAGAACAAGGTCATTATTCTGATCAGTCATCTGCGAGGCTCAGATCTGCAGATGTAGTCATGTCCTTTATTCAGCAACCATGCGTCTTGTTTGTCGACAGCTGCAGCTGTAAAAGAGTTAAATCTGCTGGAACGCTGCCCTGCTGGCCAATTGAATGGCAAGCACAGTGATCCAAAACACCCTCTGCAGAAATAAAACAATATAAAGAAATGTGCAATACAGAGATTTAATTTTCCCTCCACCATCCATTTATATAATACATGAAATGAAGCTCAAATTAATTTGCACCACGGCTCTAAAGTAACAATGTAATCTCAGTGTTATAGCAGAGTTGCAAATGGATTTCTGTCTCTTGTAATTTCATGAGAAGTACTCTGGGGGTCACCTTAAAAGATGTCGCTATTTTTTAAAAGCCAAAACTATCCCGTGGCCTGTCAGCAAAGGGAATCTCTGCAATGCAATCTGTTTTGTGCCATCGATTTGTCTGCTGTTGCTGCCGTCACATGGTTTGCCTGTTAGCTCGGCTGGTATTGGCAGAGATGACTAATATTATACCCAGATGTCTATAATAAAGTGAGCAGTATCTGCTTACTGGGGCGCAATCTGGTCCTGATAGTTCCTGACCAGTGCAGAATGACTTGAACCCTGCTAAATGTTAAAGGAACAACGTTACATTACGTGGCAGCGGCAGAGAGAGAGCGAGAGCTCAGCAGAACATGATGATCCTTCTATTAGTGCCACTGCAGCTGCACGAACAATCCCTAACCCTGGCCTAACCATGACCCCACACTAACCTAACCCTGTCCTAACCCTGACCTAATCCTGATTTAACCCTGGCCAAACCCTGGCCTCATCCTGGCCTAATCCTAATATAATCCTAACCTAACCCTAGGCTCACCCTGTCCTAATCCTGACCTAACCCTGGCCTAACCCTGTCCTAATCCTGACCTAACCCTGGCCTAACCCTGTCCTAATCCTGACCTAAAGTTACTCTAATCTAACCCTTACCTAACCCTAACCCAGCTTCTCAGCAGCATCTTTGACAGGTCAGTGTCTGCAGTGGCTGCAGTTGTACGGCAATGCTCCATCAACTAGTTCAATAGTTCATCAATGTATAACATTGTAACTCAAACCCCTTTTTCTGCTCCTGCTGCTTCTCCTCCTCCTCCTGCCCCTCCTGCTCCTCCTCCTGCCCCTTACGTTGTTATACGTCACTTCAACTCAGCCTTTGCAGGATGTTTCATATGTCACATGAGCCCAGCCAGACACCTCCTCAGCCATAACTCAGAACCTAAATTTAGGCCATATATTAAGACGCTCCCCCTGGACTCAGTGGGACTTTTGCCTTTTTTTGGGAGCAAAGCACAGTGTTTAACAGAGGACGTCCTTGTGTGGTGTTTGGTTTTCGAATGACCACAAAGGCTTGAAGGTCATTCAGAATACACAACGTGACATGATTGAAAGTGTTTGCACCACAGTAGCAGGACAGAAAAACAAACCTACACACTCTGACAGCTCCAAAAGACAAGAAACAGAGCTGTTCCTGACATCTCTGAGCCTGGAGATCAAACTGTGAAGTATTGACCGCTGCAGACGTAGAACACGTAGCAACTCGCCCTCTAACCCGCACGCTTCCAAGTCCTCAAGTCCTGGATGCTTCCTCCTTCCTTCACTTCACAGTTGTATGGATTTCCCAGTTGCTGC
Source organism: Karalla daura (assembly GCA_029224185.1). Lineage (NCBI taxonomy): Eukaryota > Metazoa > Chordata > Actinopteri > Chaetodontiformes > Leiognathidae > Karalla > Karalla daura. Next base: position 1,983,880 of record CM055193.1, on the reverse strand, counting down.
TGAGTTCATAAATAAGCATTTCAGATTCCACCCCCCCACCCCCCACCCCCGTGGGTCAGCGTTTTCTCTGAAGGAGGAATTTAGAGCTCAGAAAGTTTATAAATAAGCTTCTATCAAGTTCCACAACAGGTGTGACCCCGGTGTCCTAAAACTGAACACTTTAGAGGCTCCAAGTCGGGCAGAGCAGGACACACACACACACACACACACACACACACACACACACACACACACACACACACACACACACACACACACTCACACTCACTCCCCACGGTATTTCAGAAACAGTGTACTCTTCTCCCAGCATGTACTGTAGGTGAACAATGAATGTATGTGAATGGTGTGAGTTTGTGTGTGTTTGTGAGTGTGTGTGTGTGTGTCTGTGTGTGTCTGTGTGTGTGTGTGATCATGTGAGTGTGTGTACTGAGAGCAACAATAGGCCAGCTGCTGCAGCGAGGACAGACACGTCAGGTTACGTCTCTGCCCGGAGAGTCTCTGGTATTCAGTGAAGCTTTCAAGGATAAAGGTTGTATCAGGTGATCAGAGAGGAGGAGCAGGAGGAGCAGAAAGAGGAAGCCATGAAGGACCAACAGATCACACCTACTTCCTGCAGATCTGCTGCTCACACATTTACATCACAGTGACATCACGGTGACATCACGGTGACATCAGAGCTTGTCCGTCAGGCTCAGTCTGGGCTGGACTGGATCAGGGTCTCAGAGGGCCTCTGGTCTGAGGCTGGTAGAGGTTGAGCAGCAGCTTCTCTCATTTCTCGCTCTGTGTGTGTGTGTGTGTGTTTACTCTCCCAGGGAAACAGGTGCAGCTCACACAGGGAATTTCATTTCAGAAATAGCATTTAGCATTTTGTTCGTCCTGGAGGCTCTGAGAGAAATTGTGCTGTAATCAAACACCACCTTAGTGAAAGCTCCTCCAGTTGATCCTCAGAGACATCTGGTGTCTGGCAGCTCTGGGACCGAGCAGGGTCCACTGTTCACAGCTGATTATTTACAAAGAGCAGACCACATGATATCTGAAAGTTTCTTTTTAAGGTTATTTCCATAACATTTAAAACTAAAGAGAAAAAAACCCTGCAGCTTCAGGACCTCCTCCAGCGTGTCAGAGGCTTTCCTGAGGAAGATGAGGCTGTTTATTCTGCTGTTGGAGGAAGAGCAGCAGCTCCTGCGCAGGTTGAGCTCTCTATCCCTCTGAGCCTCAGCATCTTGTTTCTCAGCTTTTCCTTTCGCGTCATCAAATGCTGCTGCAACATAATGAGAGATGTGGCAATTAATTTTCTTTTAATCAAGGTCGAAATGAAGTAAATTGGAGCAGCTTGGCGAGCCCTCATTTTCTATTTTTGCAGTGATGCAAAACAAATACGATAAAATTATGGCCCTGCTCACCTTCTGTAATTAGAAAGCATGAACGATCAGAGGAGATGATACGTTCATCCAGTCACCACATTCACACATCACAGCTCCATCACATCCACACTCTTCTCAAACACATGTATTTCTCCTCAGTTCTATTTCTTATTTCTCTGTGTTCCTCCGTATTCCTCCTCGGCCTACTCGGTCTCTCTCTGCTGGATCTGTGGTTACAGACAGTGGCAGCAGTTCAACGTGACATTGAGAGCAGTGTTGTTGTTGCTGGCTGCTCAGATCTCATTAAAGAGCACAGCTGTGAGAGACCTTGCTGACTCCACACATCTCTATCAACTGTTGGTTCAGGCTCGCTCCTCCAGCTGATTAGGAATTTACTACAATTAGATTTTACCAGAGATGTTCACCAGATGCTGCTCCGGACATTTAGATCCTTGTTGACCTTCTGACTGTGAAACTCTGGAACTCAAACCTCCAGAGAAATCACAGCTTTGAAGGTAAAAACTTAGTGTTTGTGGGAGGTGTTCAGACCTCCAACAAGACCAGACCAGATCAGATCAGACCACTCCATCACGAAGCGATAACTAGAGCTTTGAGCCTGAAATGTTGGAGCCAGAACCAGAGGAGGAACCAGAGACTGAGGAGGAATCTGAGGAACTGAGGAAACAGAGACTTAAGGCCCGCGTTAGCTTCAGCGACCGTTCTTCCCAGCTCTGTAATGTTCTTGGCCACCACAAGGGGGGCGTACCAATCTATACACAGGCCTGTCCTGCCCCCCGGGGTACACGAAGAAAAACGAGATGTAAACAACTCTGATCCTAGTATTTTGGCGACTTGTGTTGCCACCTGTCCCGGTTTTCACAGACTGTCGCGAGAAACAGGCAATTCAATTCTCTCAGGACACTGAACGTCCCGGAAGAATCGTCCCTGAATGTTTGTCTTTCAGTGTGTTTGTCTGTGTCCTCTGTACGCAGATATGCTGCTAAATACAGCGCGCAGATGCCACCGCTCGGTGGGCACGTGCGTGCGTGCGTGTGCGTGCGTGTGTGTGCGTGTGTGTGTGTGTGTGTGTGCGTGTGTGTGTGTGTGCGTGCGTGCGAGACACAGGTAACAACTCTATCGCCGACACAGACGCTCCTCCCGCCCTAGCGTCTGTGCTATCTCACGCTGTGAGTTTACACAGTGGAACCGTCTTTGTCCTCTGTCGGGGCTGGATTATAGAGGCGGGTTATAGATTATAGGGCTGTATTATAGAGGTGGGTTATATATTATAGGGCTGGATTATAGAGGTGGGTTATAGATTATAGATTATAGGACTGTATTATAGAGGCGGGTTATAGATTATAGATTATAGGGCTGTATTATAGAGGCGGGTTATAGATTATAGATTATAGGGCTGTATTATAGAGGTGGGTTATAGATTATAGGGCTGTATTATAGAGGCAGGTTATAGATTATAGGGCTGTTTTATAGAGGCGGGTTATAGATTATAGGGCTGGATTATGGAGGCGGGTTATAGATTATAGATTATAGGGCTGTATTATAGAGGGGGGTTATAGATTATAGGGCTGGATTATAGAGGCGGGTTATAGATTATAGATTATAGGGCTGGATTATAGAGGCGGGTTATAGATTATAGATTATAGGACTGTATTATAGAGGCGGGTTATAGATTATAGGGCTGTATTATAGAGGCGGGTTATAGATTATAGATTATAGGGCTGGATTATAGAGGCGGGTTATAGATTATAGGGCTGTATTATAGAGGCGGGTTATAGATTATAGGGCTGGATTATAGAGGCGGATGAAGCGGCAGACTTCCTTAACTAGTCTGTCCTCTGAAGGCTCTTCCTGGTTGTAGACGGGGCTTTGACCCCCAGACTCCGCCTCCTGGTGTGGCGAGTTCGACAGGGCGCATGCGCGACCAACACGACCAAAGCCGCGAGGTCTCAACTGTTGAGCTGAGCAAAACGGGCCACGCAGCACTCTGGCCGCGCCGCTTGGCCGCTCGGCCTGCTTTTGCGTGGCCAAAGCCTTGGAAGCTTTTGCCGGCCTTAAGGAAGAACCTGTGGAGGAACCAGAGAGTGAGGAAGAACCAGAAGAGGAACCAGAGACTGAGGAAGAACCTGAGGAGGAACCAGAGAGTGAGGAAGAACCTGAGGAGGAACCAGAGACTGAGGAGGAACCTGAGGAGGAACCAGAGACTGAAGAAGAACCTGAGGAGGAACCAGAGACTCAGGAAGAACCTGAGAGTGAGAGTGAAACCAGAGAGTGAGGAAGAACCAGGAGCAGAAACACTGACAGCACTGACTGAACTAAAAGCCAAACAGTCCTTTCCATGACCCTCACTGACCCGAACGGAGGCAGCTTCACACTTAGAGTCTACCTCACATTACATGTTATCTGCATGTTTTGTGTAAAAACATTTTAAACATCTTTAAAGCCTTTTGTTCTTGAGTTCTCCATCAGTGAGGGTATTTTTCACTGCAGACCTTGAAACAACATTAGAAGTTGTGTGTTTAATTTGGCAAAGGGTGAATAAAAAGGGTGTTTCTCTGCAGTTCATTGCTGCAGTGTTTCTGTCCACGGCTGTGTGTGTGTGTGTGTGTGTGTGTGTACACATCTGTCACACCAAATGTGTGTCCGTGCAGCCTCAAACACTCGGTGTACACAGTGTTGAAAACATGTCCAGAGTGGTGCGCTCTGTCAGCAGACGGAGCAGCTGTCCCTCCACGTCCAGAGATGCAGCTGCAGCTCCTACAGGAGATGCCACCTGCTCCAGACGTCTTTCCTCATCTAATTAAGGTGAACGCCACTTCATCCGCCTCTGCATGCAATGTGACTGAAAGTATGTCGACCTTCATCACGATCCTGCAACTGCACACGCCGTCCTGCCCGTCTTCCTCATCTTCATCGATCATAGCGTCCAGTGTGTCACACATGGAACATGTTCCGAATACACAAACTCTCCATGTTCCTATGAGTGGAGCTCCCCCTGGTCTGGTCAAGTCTGGCCAGGGTTTGGAGGCAGAGCTGCCGTGAAGTCCAGATGAGTCCAGAAGTTTCCCTGAAATCGTCAGAGGTAGCCCGTCAGAAACACAGACCAGCAGCTCTGAGAGATGCTGGTTCTGGAACTGTCCAACTGTTCAACTTCAACTTTATTTGTTCTAAGTGCCAGTTCATAACAGCCATTATCTCAAGGCACTTTACAAACAGAGCAACAATATGTCCACAGTGAACACCCCCTGTCCTTAGACCCTCGCAAAGGCTGAGGAACAATTCCCAAGAAAAACCCTGACAGGGAAAACAAGGAGAAACCTCAGAGAGAGACAGAGGAGGAGATCCTCCCCCAGGACGGACAGGAGGACAGAAGAAGACAGTATGGAGAGATACATGGACTGATGGCTAAATTTAAATTATAGGTCAGAGATCGAATCAGTCCAGAGTAGAAACAGTGCATGCAGCAGGAAGAGCCGTGGTGAGGACAGAGTCCTGGATCCAGCTCAGCATCTATGGAACCTGGAGGGAAGGAAGCACTGAGACTCCAGGGGGGCGTGGCCCCCGGCTCATATGTTCGTCCTGTCAATCAAGGAACTGCCCTATTGGGACAATAGGGTTTTATCAGGTCTGAGATATAACAGGGTGCCAGACCATGAAGAGCTTTATAGACAAGGAGAAGGATTTAGAACTGAATCCTGAATGGTACAGGAAGCCAGTGCTAGGAGGCCAGAACAGGAGAGATGTGATCTCTGTCTAGTTCTAGTCAGGACACGAGCTGCCACGTTCTGAAGGAGCTGCAGAGTTCTCATCACCTGTTGGAACATCCAGCCAGTAGAGAGGAGCAGTAGTCCAGCCTGGAGGTAGCAGAGGCTGGACCAGCTGTTCTGCTGCATGGAGAGGGAGGAGGAGCCTCATGTTAGTGATATTGTGGAGGTGGAAGTAGGCAGTCTGTGAGATAAACTTTACGTGGGAGCTTAAAGACAGGTCTGGATCCAATCTAACACCTAGATTCTTTTTGGTGGTGGCAGAGGGAGTAGCAGATCTATTTTGTAGAGCTATGGCATCGGATATAGAGTCACATGGTGTTTGGACGTGTTTTTTGGACCTGAAGGTTTTGGACCTTCTGAACTCTCATTATTTTTATTATTATTATGGGTCATCCAGGCCTTAATGTCATCAAGGCAGGACTGAAGCTGCTGTAGACGGTTGATAGATAGATATAATTGAGTGTCGTCAGCATAACAGTGGAAATCTATAGAGTGACTCCTGATGATATCACCTAGAGGGAGCATATATACAGAGAGTGAACTGGACCAAGCACAGATCCTTGTGGAACCCCGTGGCTGACTTTAGTGGGTGGAGATTGGTTATCACTGACACAAACAAACTGATATCGATCTGAAAGATAGGACCGGAACCAGTCTAAAGCAGTGCCTCTGATTCCACATTGATATTCCAGTCTCTTTAGTAAGATCTGGTGGTCAACTGGATCAAAAGCAGCACTGAGATCTAACAAGACAAGCACTGAAACAAGACCCTGGTCAGACGCCATTAAGAGGTCATTAGAGACTTTAACCAGTGCAGTCTCAGTGCTAGGATTCATTCTAAAACCAGACTGGAAGGACTCAGATAAACTATTGTTATTAAGGTGTTCACAGAGCTGGTTGGCAATGATTCTCTCAAGGATTTTTGAGATGAAGATAAGATTGGAGATCGGCCTGTAGTTCGCTAGAGTTCCTGGATCGAGGGACGGTTTCTTAAGGAGGGGTTTGATTGTTGCAACTTTCAACTTAAGAGGAACGTAACCTGTTGTTAGGGACAGGTTGATAAGGTCCAGTAAGGAGGTGGTGATTAAAAGCAGCACTTCCTTAAACAGCTCAGTGGGAATTGGGTCTAGGAGGCAGGTCAGTGATTTAGAGGAGGAGATGATAGTAGTAGCTGATGCAGGTCAATGGGGTCAAATGAAGACAGTGACCTGTCTGTATCCCCAGCTGCATCCTGAATAGCAGCAACAGGGGGTAGATTAACTGCAGTAGATGCTAGGTGGTTGTTAATTGCTTGTCTGATCTTTATAATTTTGTTATTGAAGAAATTCATCAAGTCTCCACTGCTGAGATGTGTGGGAACACACTGCTCAGTGGAGTTATGACTGAGTCAGCCTGGCTACAGTGCTGAACAGAAACCTGGGGTTCTGCTTATTTTCCTCTATCAGAGAAGAGGAGTATATGTCTAGTTAGTAGCTTATGGAGCAGGAGTAGTTAGGTTGTAAAGCAGTCGTAGTTGGTGGATTGTGAAACAGGGGTAGTTAGTAGATTATGGAGGAGGAGTAGTTGGTAGGTTGTGGAGCAGGAGTAGTTTTTAGCTTATAGAGGAGGAATAGTTTGTAGGTTGTTGAGCAGGTGTAGTTAGTCGGACGTGAAGCAGGGGTAGTTAGTAGCTTGTGGAGCAGGAGTAGTAAGTAGGTTGTGAAGCTGGGGTAGTTAAGTTGTGGAGCAGGAGGCAGGTCAGAGGCTGCGCCCTTGAGAACAGTGTGTGAATCAGCACTGGCGATAAAAATGGACTGGATCATTACTGAATCAAGTGATCTGCAGAATAATCTATTGATTTTCTGGTCTTTCTTACTTCTTCATTATTCTGTATCACAGTATTGCAACATCAGGAGGAAGCTCTGATGGATGGGACGTTCTCTGGGATCCCTGCAGTGACCAGGGGTGGGGGTGGGGTGGGGTGGGGGGGGGGCAGACTGTCCAGACTGGACAGGAAGACAATGATGAGAGGATTTGTTGTCTACACTGGCTTCTTCACTGTGTAGAAACACTGTTCATGTTGAAGTTTGAGGAGGGAAAGGAAAACAGCTTATATAGAATATATAGAATATTATTAGCTACACATGCAAAAATGAACACAGTGACAGATAATAATATAATATGTATAATATCCACATATATAATACAATAATCAGTGTAGTCTGGACCATTCATATCACACCCTTCACCCTCTCATTCACATCCAGGCACACTGGACCTATGTTTTCATGCAGAAATGATTTCAATCTGAAGTTCAAGCCAAAACACTTCTGGATTCCTTGAATGCTATGAAGAAAGCAGAAGTGTGGAGCAGAGCTATGGTTCTGCAGCCTTACACTATGTTTTCTGTGAATTGGGCTTCACAAACTGTAAGGGGAATTTGACATTAGAATTTGACAAATCAAAGAACAAACATCATAGATGTGTGGGAGGTGAAGCAGGCAGTGGGTCACAATCCCTGAATCCTAAACCACACAAGGAAGAGATTAAAGCACTATCTACCTTGTTAGTTGACTTTACTATTGATCCTCTTGATTCTTTATTATGTACAACAGGACACATCACAAAACTGCTAATTGGCAATAATCTGTTTGTCAATAGTTCAGAAGACTGCAGAATTTAGATAAGGAAAGTTCAAGTTTAAAATACATTATCACACCCCCACAATTCCTGTGGGATTTACCTTCAAGGAGTCTCATGCTCAGAATATTTTACAGTAAATTATTGATGTTTATCGGTGGAAGGAAAGGTGAGGGAAGGAAAACAATGACAGGTGGGGACACTGAGCCGGGCCGACCTCACCGTAGGAAGCTCAGCTAAATGGAAGGAAACTGCACAAACTGAGCTTATAAAACCACAGAAGACAGGTACCAGATCTAAATGCCTTAAACCGATGAATTAAGGTCAATTAAGTCACTAAAATCTTCATGTCACACACAATCAATTAATGACTGAATGATGGTGACCCTTGATACCAACATTAAAATCACATCTGTCAAAAAGAGTTTGGACGAGTGCTGAGAAACAGCAGAAACTGTGAAAGAGTAACAGTAACAAAAGTTAGTAACAAAATCCATTGAGTCACAATAATCACTGATGCATAGATAGATAGATAGATAGATAGATAGATAGATAGATAGATAGATAGATAGATAGATAGATAGATAGATAGATAGATAGATAGATAGATAGATAGATAGATAGATAGATAGATAGATAGATAGATAGATAGATAGATAGATAGATAGATAGATAGATAGATAGATAGATAGATAGATAGATACTTTATTAATCCCTTGGGAGTTCCTTCAGGGAAATTGCCAATGTTGGCAAATGTTAATAATAATGATGGAGTTGCATCTTTGAGCAACAGGAGGACAATCTGTGTAAAACATACATGTCCTCCACATGGATAAATCTATGAAATTTCGAGGTTTGAGGCAACAACATTTACATTCATTAATAGAAGTCATCAGGCACCAAATGATAAGAAAGAACAGAGAAAAACTAAGTGATATCCTGAGAATATGATGTTATAGTTGTAATGTAAACAGAATAACCCTAAAACATTACAACTGACATGATTAGAGGTGATTGGCGGTGACTGAGGCTGTTCGATATTGGAACGAGGAATGCCACGTCCAGCCCTGATCCGGAGCTCCACCTTCTCTGAACGGATCCAGTCCGCGTTTTTCTGGAAGCTTCTGAAGTGGCCAGAAACCAGTCCCGATCCAGTCTCCGCTAATCCACCACAGATATTCTGCACATGAGAAAACGCTTTAATAATAAAACAAGAGAAAGTGTAAAAAGAAGAAGAAAGTTTATTTAGTGTAAGGATGAAGGACCACCGAGAGCATCAACAACTCCTGGAACACCGGGATCATCTGAGCAGTCCAGCGACTCAGGTGAGTCCGTCTCCAGATCAGAGCTGCAGGTTGACCCCCCCCCCGTCCCCCTTCGCTCTCTCTCTCTCTCTCTCTCTCTCTCTCTCTCTCTCTCTCACACACACACACACACACACACACACACGCACACCACACGTAAACACAGTTTGGTGCAGTCCATGATCTCAGTCCTCCTGGTACCCGTTTTCCTGGTTTTAGTTTTCCTGTCCCAGTTCCCCCGGTCCCAGCTCTCCTGGTCTCAGATTTTCTGGTCTCTCCTGGTATAGTTTTCATGGTCCCACCCAGCTCCAGGCTCTGGGTGTTTGCTCTCTCCAGAACATCGACATTTCGTGCGTTGATGTGAGATGTTTTGTGAAGGGTTAGTGTTCTTCATCTTGCACTGGCAGACGTCTGAGCTTCTTGTTTGGTGTGATGTCTTTCCATCAAACATGAAGCTTTGCTGTCCTTCTCAGGGATAAAGATGAGGACAGGGAGAGGACAGGAAGAGGGCAGGGAGAGAACAGGAAGAGGACAGGAATAGATCTCTGGCACTTTAAAGCTGAGTTCTCATATTCTCGCCGGATCTTTCTCCTTTGCTAATTATTGTGTTGTTTTCAGAGCAAATATGTCATATCCATGGCGACCAGGCAGGTTTATTGTCTCTCCCGTGCAATAGCTCACAAAAGTAATTAATTATCCTTTTCTCTCCCTCTCCCTCACCCCCTTCCTCCCCTGTCTCTGGTTAAACAGATCTTTCATGGAAACCCATCTTCCATATTAAAATGCCACAGTTCGTACAACACAAGGTGGTGAACATGAAAGTTTTCTTTAGAGATTTTTCTGTTTTAATTTTTCCCTTTTCCTTCTTTGTTTCTGCATTTTTTTGTGGTTTAAATCAGTTTTAGTTGAAATCATTTGAGAAGGTAAAAACGCCCTCAGTGTTTGTGCAGTATTTTCCATTCTGTGCTCACTATACTGCAGCTGAACTGGTGCAGATGTATTCATGCATGCTACACTAGTACATGCTCAACAATCATAGGCTTAGAAACATGTTTAGACATGAAACCAGCTCCAGAGTCTGTGATGTGAGAAGCTTGATCCAGATTAAATAAAGAAAGAAGTAAAGAGCAGCAGCAGGTGAGGCAGGACAGTGAAGTGAAGAGTCAATGTGGTTTGGAGCTCTTCCTCGTCTGGTCTCTGAGTGCAGGTTGGACGAGGAGGCTCCGGCTCTGGCCTGACGCCAGCCGCTCTGTCAGGCTGCTTCAGCTCCTCATCTCTCCTCGGCTGATGAGACGCTGCAATATCCATCTGTCAAACATACTGCCCCCCCCCCCCCCCCCCCCCCCCCCACACACACACACACACACACACAGTCTCTATCTCTCTCTCCCCTTCATAATTTCTCATCATCACTGTAGGTGAAAGTAGCAGCGGGCGGGTTGATCTACTGCTGAGGAAGCAGAAAAGCTGAACGTCCAGTTCTGCAGAAGCTACAGCAGTTTGTTTGTTCGTGGAGGAACTCGTAGCTTGTGGTCTCGATGTTGATGTGGAGCTCTCTGAACTTCATCAGCGTGACGCCCTCGTCATGTGTGGTACCTGCAGCTTCATCAGTCTCTGAGGTGTGTGTGTGTGTTGCTGCTCTGTGACCTTGGTGTGGACCAGGTCTCTGATGTCACAGCGTCAGCTCGTCATTACTTGTGTTTCCAGGGCAGAGGCTCGATCGGTTTCCCTGTAAATCACCCTGGAACAAACTCTCAGCTCAGCCACTGCAGTGTGTCTGCCTTCAACACATTCACATGTTTTTTTTAATCATCATCATTGTTTTTATTTTAGTGCAAAGGAAATGTCCTTTTTGCATGCTTGATCAGCCAGTAGAGAAATCCAATATAATGGAGGTTCAAGGTGAATTGCATCCTGTAACACCCCCCCCCCCCCACCCCCCACCCCCAACAACCCCCACTGACGGAATATTCCAGAGCAAAATAAACAAATCACACAGACAACAGTAATATAGGGCTGATTTTGAAGGCATGAAATAAGTATCGATTAAATCCTGCAGTTCATAGATGAAAATGGCCTTTTTGGTAATTTGTTGTGAGGCCTTTCAATACAATGGAGAGAGAGAGAGAGAGAGAGAGAGAGAGAGAGAGAGAGAGAGAGAATGAAGGGGGTGGGGAGGGGGTGAGAAGGGAGAGAGAGAGAGGGAGAATGAGAAGGGAGGGAGGGACAGAGAGAGGGAAAGAGGGAGAGAGAGGGAGAATAAGAAGGGAGAGAAAAAAGGAGGATGAGTAGGGATTGAGAGAGATAGAGAGAGAAAGGGAGGATAAGTAGAGAGACAGGGAGAATAAGAAGGAAGAGAGAGAGAGATGGAGGATAAGTAGGGATGGAGAGAGACAAGGAGAATGAGAAGGGAGTGAGAGAGAGGAAGGGAGAGCGAGAGAGGGAAAATGAGAGGGGAGAGAGAAGGAGGGGAAATAAACTAGGGAGGGAAGAGAGAGAGAGGGAGCTGCAAAAGTGTTGAGGATGAGCTGAGTAACCAGACATGAACATGGAGAACATCAGAGTAGCTCCTCCAGAATCTGGACAGGTTGAGCTAGAGGAGCTGTTGGGTCTGTTAGAGAGTGAAGGTGTTGGTCAGTCAGAGCTAAAGAGTGATGTTTTTGGGTTAGTTAAGCTAGAGAATGATTTTGGGTCAGTCAGAGCTAGAGAGTGAAGTTATTGATCAATTAGAGTAAGGGAAGATGTTGGGCCAGTTAAAGTTAGAGAGTCAAGGTGTAGGTCAGAGAGTGAAGATGTTGGGGTAATGAATGAAGGTGTCGGGTCAGTTAGTGCTAGAGAGTGATATTGTTGTGTTAGCTAAGCCAGAGAGTGAAGATGCTGGGTCAGTCAGAGCTACAGAGTGAAGGTGGTGAGTTGGTTAAGCTAGAGAGTGAAGATGTTGGTTCAGAGAACTTGAGAACATGCAGAACCTTCTAAATTGTCTGTCTCTGTCTCAGCTCTGTTCTGTTGTGGTTGTGAAGCTGAGCAGCAGAGGAGACTGGTCTCCTGAGGAAACATCACAGGGACAGTCTGACTGAAGCTGCTTCACTCTGAATCTCCTGAATCACTCAGCTCAAGCTGATCAGCTGGTCACCAATCAACCTGTTTACACAGCAAGCAATGATGCAAACTAATGCTTGGTCAGCCACGGTGCTGGAATAGAAATCCGCTGTATCCATGTGCGTGCGTGCGTGCGTGCGTGCGTGCGTGCGTGCGTGCGTGCGTGCGTGCGTGCGTGCGTGCGTGCGTGCGTGCGTGCGTGCGTGCGTGCGTGCGTGCGTGTGTGTGTGTGTGTGTGTGTGTGTGCTCCATGTCCATCAGAAACACTTGTGATGAGGTCACCCATCTGCAGCAGCAGCAGCAGAAGCCTAACCCTAACCCTCTCCCACTAAATTCTCATTGTTTCAGGCATTTCTGAGCCGAGCACTAACTGCACTACTCTGTGAGTAATGAATATGTATTTATACGGTTTGTACAGTTTTAAAGATCCTCCTCATCAAGAGTTTGTGTGAAACATTGCAGTTTTAAGAGTATTTATTTATTTAGAAGGTTCTAAACACACTAAACACTCTGGAAAGACAATCAGTATGTCATTTGTTGCAATATAACCAGTCACAGTTTAATATCATGTTTAATAGTTCTTTGTGCGTTTAGTTTAAGCTGCTAAACTCTCTGGAGGGGCGACACATTATCGCTTGGATATTTTCACCTTCTGGAAGACTTGTCATTGAGGTGTTTCTATAAAACCTCCAGAAAACTCGAAACAAAGATGTTTTTATTATTCAAATCTCAGGTTCCTCTGAATAAATGAGAGGAGCGAAAAAGGTGTGAGCTGGGGTGAGTTAAGATGAGACGAGAGAAGATAACACTGACTCTCAGACTGAGCTCAGACCTTCTAGCACCATCTCCTTGTATTTCTGCTTTCTGAAGCTGGAGAAGCAGTTTTGTCTCTTCTTCATCATCTTCTGCCTTCGTTTGGCGGCAGATGCGTTACCCCCCCCCCCTCCCCAGGAGGCGGAGGTGTCTCCATGGCGACCTGAACACACTTCTCTGCTCTGCTCCGCTGTGACTGGCGTGTGTTGAGGTGAGGGAACAAAATGTCACAGCAACAGGTTTTTCTGTGGTTTAGTTTCTGCCTCAAACCTCCGGGGAAGCAGCCGGAGAGCAGCGAGTTTCACTGGGGGACATTGACACCCACAGGGACAGATGTGACGCTGTACTGTATTTTCATCATTTTCTGTCAGTATTTTACAATCTGAAACAAAAACAGACTCAAGTAAGTAAGGCCGACAGGTTTTTATTTCTTTACTATTATGTTTTTACACTTTCTACTGTTTTGAGCCATTAAAATATGATATAGTATATTCTTGTGAATTGTTGTTTAATAATGTAACTCAGTCATAATCGATTGCTGCTGCAGCACTGATGATTGCAAACAGGAAGATATGTTTAACAATAATCAGGTGGATTTGTTGAAAATGTTGCTGAAATGTCATAATATCTTCCATGGCTACATGATATTAAGGAAACAAAAGACGCCAAGAAGTGATGTCCTGTCTGTCAGTGCTCCTCCACAGCAGTTCATCCTGAATGGAGCTGGGCTCAGAGTGGCTGCTCCTCTAAACTGTTCCTTCAAACCAAATAGAGCAAATAAAATCAAAGCAGCAACAAGCTATTGGAGCTAAAGCTGCAGGAAGAAGAAACAGATGCTAGAACATTGTAGATTCTAGAGCAAAACATGTTCACACAACTAAATTCACCAAAACACCACATGGAAATACATTTTATCCTTAGCTCCAGCCTGGTTCATCATATGCTCAGACATGTTGGTGTTGACTGTAGAAGAAAGAGTTAGCGCTGACTGCTAACTAGCCGCAGGCTAACCAGGGCAGGCAGGGTTAAACGCTGCTTCTACAATATGAAGAGAGCTGTGATGGAAACTCTGTGTAGCAGCATAATTTGCTCCAGTCAGTCAAGTCATCTCCAGCTGCTCTCCCTCTGGTAACTGCTGGTCAGAGCATCACCAGCTTCATCTGGTCCAGTGGTTCATCCTGAAGCTCCACCCACTCTGCTGCCGTTGTCATCACTCACACAGGAAGTAATTTGGTGTTGTGGTGGAAAATTGTAAAGAATATCTTGGTAAAGGATGATTGGAGAACAATTAGATATGGGACAAATGGTGAGGTCAAGTGATACAGAGATAAATTGCACAATGTCCCAAGAAAACAAAAAAACAAGTTGCCTAATCATCCTGGATCTGGCTCAGATCTCACACTCTTTTCTTTTCTACAATAGTGTAACAAGTTGCTGTGTTGTAAGTGGTTAAATGCTGGGTTTTTAGGGCTGTAGGGCTCCCCTGATTGGCCATTCATGTAGGAGACTGTGCAGCCCTAATGTCTTCAACATCTTGGATCATTGACCTGCACAGCGACCTCTTAGGGTCTCTGTGTTGTCACTGTTCTTGTTTAAACAGTTAAACGTGACGAGTCAGAACATGAAGCAGAAACACGGAGATGATGGACCAGAGCTGAGCTATGAGCAACGTGTCGCGCAGAAGAAGAGTACTCAGGAAGTTGATCAGCTCTGTTCTTCCAGAAAGTGGAGTAGATCAGCATGAAAAGAGCCAAATCTGAGCAGGAACACAGCGTCATATTCCCACAGCTACAAACAGGATGTAGAACAGACTCTGAGCTCTGATGGAACCAGAAATCATAGCTTCTATATTATATATATATATATATATATATATTCATGTATGTATATATATATACATGTGTGTATATATATAAATAAGAGGAGGTGCAGCTCCTCCCGTGGCTCCTAACGATGCTCTGTCTCAATCAGCTCTGCTCTAATCCCACTCCACCGCTCCTCTTGGCTGAGGGAGTAAATAAATTTTTCAGCATTTATTAGAATACAGCTTGCCAGAAGGGACTCCTCTCTGCTCTCCTATAGCTGCTTCAGTAATTAGCAAATTGATTAGGAGAACTTGAACACACCTCCTTGGCTCTTATCTGCGTTTGAGGACAATATTGTGGAGCCGTGGGACGGCGTAAATATTTTAAGGGAAACCCTCGATGAATCTCATTAAACGCTGTGGGGCAGAGCAGCTGTCTCCTGCTCAAGGTCCCAGCCAATTTTCTAAACTATGATTAAAGAAAAGTTTTGGATTATTTAAGGCTCTGGGTCCTGTGGGTGTTTTCCTTGGAGCTCCTCCGCCCTCGTGCCAGGACGCTCCTCTCCCCTTGGATCAGTTAGTGTGGAGCTGTCGGGTGACGACTCTTTGAAGGCGCTGGTCATTCTGGGATCGGGTGAGAAATGCAACAAAGACCTCTCTTTTATGCACAAATGCTAATTAAAATTTTTACCCCCCATCCCCGAGCTGCAGAGCACAGACTTGGTGGCAATTTGGCAGATAATCAAATTGCATTTTAACTGGAGCTGTTTAAAGAAGCTTGAGCTGAAGACTGAGGGAAACTGAAGCTCAGACAAACATGATGAGCAGCAACAAAACTACAAACTGCAGATCTGCACTGGAGGATTCGTCCTCTCTGGAGACGCTCAACATTCAGGAAGTTTTTGTAACGAGCTGAAATCAGTGCAGGTTGTTTTCTCCAGACATGAGAATCTTGATGTTCTCGTAATTCTAATTTCCTTCCTCGTTCGTGGCGTCTTTGTCACACTGTGTCTGTCTGATTTGACCGTAAATAATCACATATGATTTATTAACAGCTCTGAAATATTGCAAACATTATTTTGCATTTTCAAAATGACAGAAACAGCAAACTGGCTGGAAAATGTTGTCAACAGTTATGTTTGTCTGCAAAAGTGTGTGTGTAGAAACTGTCCCCCCACATTTGGTTTACATCATTAAGTTCTCCGTGGCCCATCAAATCCTCCATTCACACTGCATTCCAGTGCATATTAGTGACACCTCGTTAGCAGAAAACAGAAAACTGACACAAAAAATTTGGGAAACGGGTCTGAATTGTTTATCTCTCAGAATGAGTGGAAAGTGTGATTCTCATGAAATGATGGAACTGGATCATCGGCCTGTTCTCCGTCCCTGAGAAGCAGAACGGACCATGTGTTGAGTTGCCATTCTCATGCAGGCGGCATTTCCTGCAAAGTTTTAACATTCATTACAAGACGGATGCAGCCATCAGAGCAGCTTCATATCCATAAAAGCCCATTATGGACAGCACAACAAGTGAGGCTTGACTTGTAAGTTTAAAGGCTTCTTAATTAGCTGTGATTTGCTGTGACAGCAGCGACTGTGGGAGTGGAACGATCCTCGGTGGAAGATGCATCACAGTCCAGACAACCAAACACCTCCAGCTGCAGCTCTGCTGCCTCCACAGGAACAGGCACTCAGATGTTCAGCAGCTCCTCAAACACCATCATGTTCTTCTTTGTAGATCAACTTCAGATTTTAAAAGCAGTTAAAAATGTTTTGATCTGAATAGATGTAACACAACGTAAACTTTGAGTGTGAAGCTGCCTCCATTCATGGTGGTGATGTTAGTGTGTCTGCCGCTGGTTCTTCCTCAGTGGAGCAGAGGCAGCCAATCAGAGCTCAGCCTACGTCTGGTTGCCAGATCAGCATTAAGGAGCCAGGTCTGACGAGGAACAGGGCATAATATTCCTACAGCTACAAACAGGATTGTAGAACACACTCTGAGGCTCTGATGCAACCAGAGCTCATAGCTTCTATGTTAGCAGGCGGACGTTAGGAACACTCCCAGCTGCTCTAGGTCCCCCACCTTCTCTACCTCCTCCACCTCCTCTATTTCATCCACCTGCTCCACCTCCCCACTGACTGCTCCTCAGACTTGCTCTGAATTGACTGTACCTTCAGATTCATTTGGATGCTACTGTATCCAATTCTGATCAGCTCTTTTTTTTTTACAATTTGTTGTCATTGTGTTACTTATTTTGTGAATTATTTTGTCCGATGTGTTTCTAGAAAAAACGGATTAAGTATTTGGTAAAAGCAGCAGACCTGCAGTCCTGTCTCAGAGGCTGAATGACAAATATTGCTGCAAAGTTAATGATACTTAGAGACTGATCGATGGCCTGGCGGCTGATCATAAAGGTGCAGTCGATTTGGCTGCAGCCTCCTCAGAACCAGAGTCTGAATCTCTTCTCAGGCAGGCAGGAAGTGTCAGAGTGTTTCCTGGGCTGGCTTAGGGTTAGGGCTCAGGGCTCAGGGTATTGGTTGAAGCTGACCAGTTTCTCCCTCTAATTACAGAGCTGTGAGGATCCAGGTCCCTCTGCTGCAAATGATGGTATTAAAAAGTCTTTTATTTATAGAAATAAAATTTTAGCTTCAGAGACAATAGGCTAGTTCAGTTTTACGGTGCAGCAGACTTTATCTTTTTAATAAAAATTCCTGACTTGGTGAAAGTTTAATTAATAAGGGACTTAAAGCGCGAGAATGAGCAGGGGAGTTGGGTCTTTAAGGGGGTACTTATTTTTCCATCTGGGCTATCCTCCAAAAAAACTGTCAATTAGTGTGTTAAGCTGAAGAGACAAAAAACGTCATTAGTTCTTGCAAAAAGAATAATGGCTTTTCAAGGTTTTGTATTAGACCCTGGCCAAATGCTCAAGAGTTAGTCTGATGTATTTTTCATTTATTTCCTGCAATTATCAAAGTTTGAGGGAAGCTTTGTTGTTCCGAGCTGCATGATTCAGAGCGCAGCCACACTGGCTTGTTTTTCGAAGTAACTCTGCTGCGTAATTGTCTCAGATAAGAGCAATAAAATTAGCTGCATTTGGTGGAGTGAATCACACTGTGTAGAATATATGAGTTTTCAATTTTCACAGTTTCGTCGAGCTTCTGCATCCTGCTGCTGCTTGTTGCTGCTGCATCCTGCTGCTGCTTGTTGCTGCTGCTCTCTCTGTCTGAATTGAACAGATCGTTTTATTTACATGTTTTTTGTTTCGACTGTGTCAACGTCTATTCTGCCCTGTGGGTTGACCCTCTGAGCACTGGAAGAGCAGGAAACTGAAAACTGTATTTATTTCCTGATCTGTGCAGTGGCTCCTCCTGCTGCTTTGATCTTTATTTTATCGTCTGACTGTTGCAGCGCAGGATGTGAGTCACTCAGCAACTTTTGAGGCTGAAACGTTTCAGCAGCAGCATCGATGGAGCTTCTTCTTCCTTCATTTTTTCTCGTTTTCTGTGTCTGAAGTAAATGTTGGTGTCATAGCTGTGACAGTGTGTGAAACCTCCTATATTTCATCACTACGTTACGTTTTGTCACGTTTCTCAGGTTGATAATGTCAGGCTGGAGGCCGCTCCGTCAGGTCACGCTCACTGATCCGTTTCTTTTTAAAATGAAATTGTCATTGAAATTAAAAATGAATTGAACACGATTCAGACGTTCTCCTTGTGTCTTTGACGAGAAGATGGATCCTGTCTGTGAGGATCACGTGTTCATACATGATCTCCACACCAGCTCTGCTGTGAGAACAGTGGACCAGGATCACTGTGTGACGCTGTGCTGGTCTGAGATCAGTTTCAGTCTGAGTGTCACACACACTCGAGCCAGGGCCTGCATCACAAAGTCAGCGCTGGTGAATGATTGGTTACAGGATCCTTGAATAAATTAATTGTTTCCACTTGATGGTTAAGTATGTGCTACTCTTCCAAATCGAGAGCTGGTCTTTGGTTATTACACTTTAATAGCTTGCTTGCCAAACTAACGATATATGACTCTGTGTGCTGCCTCAGATCACACAAGATGAATGGGCCATTAATTAGAGTTGCAGTGAGAGGAGGCGGGAGACGCTCAGTCTCAGGCAGGCAGGCTGCTCCAGGGGGCGGGTCCTGGTCTGGGGGGCGGGGCTTAATCTGAGCGAGGCAGGGCCCGGTCTGGGGCGGGGCCTGGTCAGAGAGGAGTGGGACCTGTTCTGTCAGGAGCAGAACCAGGTGTGAAGGCCAGGGCCTGTTCTGTCAGGAGTGGGGCCTTATCTGGGAGCAGGGCCTGGTCTGAGGGGAGGGGCCTGTTCTGCGAGGTACAGGGACGTGGTTAGAGAATCGTGGGGCCTGATTGGAGAAAGGCGGGTCCTGGTCTGGGGCAGGGCCTGGTCAGAGAGGAGTGGGACCTGTTTTGAGGGGCTGGGCCAGGTCTAGAGGACGGGGCCAGGACTGGTCAGATGGAGTGGAGGACTTGTTGTGGAGGAAATGTGTGAGGCTAGTGTGTTTAGTGCCATTACTGATTGGTTCCGTGAGTGCTGGGCTGAATCGGGCCTGTTGTCACCACTTATGAAGGTTGTCTATAGGGGATGTTCCATCTTGAGCTCATCCACACAGGATAAATAAGTCAGAGCAGCAGATATATGTCTTTTTATTGGCCTGCTTGATCTCTGAAGCATCTGTGGGTGTGGGGGCCTGGGGGGGCGCTGCGTCTGCGGCGACTTTGTGGAGGAGACTTTGCCATCACTCACTTTGATGCTTCTTTTATGACTCGTTTTGTTAAAAACCTCTTTTTTTAATGCAAGGTATCAGGAGTTATAGCCTGTCTATGCAAATTAGGAGATTTTGACAGTTTGTTATTCATGTCATCGCCTTTTTAAACACTTAAAGGCAATAAATTTCACCATGACAGGCTGCTCCAAAATTGCCACTAAATATTATTAAATATTTTAACAAGTTCCTTGTAAATATGCCTTAAATGTTTGAACGATGGGCAGGAAGAAAAATGGCTTTGCATCAACTTATTAGAGGCCATAAAAGTGGCAGTGATTTATGGCGGACGTGGAGCGACTCAGGCCATCTCTTGTTTTGTTTTGCTCATTCTGTGAATGGCTTTGTCCTGACGTGCACGTTAAAGAGTGTCGTGTTAAAAGCAGTTTTGCACATCGTGCAGAGACGGTCAAAGCGCAGCTCCTTCAGAGACAGAGCGATATATGGCAGCAGCACTTAAACCTTTTAAAGCTGCTCGTACCTGTTTACAGTCACACGCTTTGTGATATCACCGGCTATAACGCAGCTTATTTATCAAGGAATCGGGATGATCTGCTCTGATATTCCTGTCTCAGTGTTGTTACCTGAGGTTTCAGGGTTGGTTTTACTCCCTGACACATTTAAATAAATAATAATTCAACTTTCTTGGAGAATTCTGATCAAATTAAAGACAAATTTACAGGAAAAAAGACCTCATTTGTCGCTGTGTGTCCGACCTGTTCAGGATCCTCTGAAGCTCCACTGTCAACGGTCGCTGAGCTCCATCCAGAAGCTGCAGCATCTGGACCAAAAGACTGGGCCATGGGTTTGAAACTTCTTGCTGAACCATCCTCAGATGATTGGAGCCATGACAGTCTTGTGGTTGATGAAGCACCTTCCCACTGGTCAAATCATCCTCAAATCATCTGGTAGAGAAACAGAGTTCACCGCGATCCCTTCACCAGCGTCACCCCAGCTCAGAAAGTCACACGCTCTTTGCTCTGGACTCGCTGAAAATTTATTGCACTTGATTTACCTTGAACTTCACGCTCTTTATGAACTCTTGAGAGCAGCAGTGGTGTTGGCTGCCGCATTTAGATGCAGGAGCACAAACACCATCAGATCTGGGTCAAAGTTTCAGGAAATGGCAGAGAGAACAATGCAGAGAAACTGCAGGTTTATTATGAAGCTTCACAGACCAGAGCAGCTTCTGCTCAGGACTCACTGATTTCTGATTGAGTCAAATTTTAATGATAATAGTAATAATAGCGATAGTAATAATGTGTTGTGGGATGAGAGGAGCAGAGATGCTGCAGAGGTTATAGTATGTGCTGTCTCCTCATCTTCGTGTCTGGTTGTGTTTTCTAGCTGCTGCTCAGCTCTTTAATGCTCATTTTCACATATTTAGACACAGAAGCTGATCTCGGGTCATGTAATCCACGGCCCCCTTCACGGTCTGGCTGGAAGCCACTACAGTATTCTACAAATCTCTGAGCTGTCTGAGCTCATCACTCCAGCCGCGTAGTGTGACGTGATGGCTGCCGTGTCAGCAACATGGCACATCTCTGTTCTCCTCTCCACTTTTCCCCGGGGTCGGCAGAATACGAGTGCCCCTCATCTGACTGGCTGTAACCTTGCCACCAGCATGTGTGTGTGTATGTGTGTGTGTGTGTGTTTTCTAACTCTAAAGACTTGAACAATGATGACTGGAGCCAGGCAGAGCACACCTCAGGGAGAATACAGTGAAATAAAAATAACAAGAGGCTTTGACTGCAGTCAGATGTGAGCCGATCCTGCCCCCGTCATTAGATTAGAGCGTCTCGGGTTCAGGAAGTGCTGAAAGGCCCCACAGATCCTATCTGCTCCAAGCCTCGTCCCACGTCCACAGAACAGACCAGCCTCCTCTCAAAGATTCAGTGAAGATTCAGTGACTGTGGCTGCATCTCCATCTCCTGCTCTTGGTATTTCTGTGTCTGCTGAATTTCTGTGAATAATTTATTTTCCTGCCTGCACCATATGGTGCTGCACCGTGTTTGTCTTGCAGCTGAGGTGGTGACGGCTGCTGTGTGTACATGGGAGACCCTCATCAAACAATGGCTGTTTTCTGTGATTCTCTGGATCTGTGATGCAACACGCTGCAACCTCAGCCTCCGCTTTGAGCTCAGCCGTCTCACAGCAAAGAGATAGTAAACATAATTTAGCCAAAACCTGGAGATGTTGGTTGGAGATGCTCGGAGACAGTTTGTTGGACTGTGGATGACTGAGACTTGGAGGGCTGTAGAACCACGGTCCTGATCTTCTTTGAAATGCCACAATTAATTGCTGAGCGTCGTCCTCAATGCATGGATGATTAAATGTGCTCCTAAACTGCCCTGATTTGTGGGGGCACCTTGCCGGTTTTATTTGCAACTGTTAACATTTTCATTCCTGCATTATGCATGGTGCTGTGGGCCGAGGAAGTGCTGCAAACAAATGGCCTGAGGGAGGGGTGTAAACACAGGAGCCGGGGGCTGGACTGGGGGGGCTCCGCCCCCCCCACAGTCACCGCAGCCAGAAACAGTGTGGACGTCAGTGCTACTTAGCGCAGGTATTCCAGCCCTGCATCAGGAGGAATGTGTGCACACACTGCCTGGATGTGATTCAACGCACAACGCTTATCTGTATCTTTAGTAATCGACAATGAATGCGTGTCTGATGGAATATTTCTATTGAACTAATTGAATGTGATTGTTGCTTCTCCAGCGTGAGGCTGAGGTCACTTCCACTAGTTAGTTCTGACAGGCTGAGCAGTGTCTGCTGCTTCCTTTGTGTTCAGGGAGTTTAATTCCTCGTTTCAATAATCAGTGACTGATGGAAGCTGTGGTGCTGCGTGAAGGCAGCTCCCTTTGAACATGAAACGCAACAGCGGGCCGTCCACACGCCACTCAACTGTGGCTCAGTCGCATCTCTCTGTCCACATGCGACGCAGGTCAGGTTTTCTTGTCCGATGAAATCAGATCTTTTTCAACTCGACCTGGGTCTTTGTCAGAGCAGGTCAGGACCAGATCTGATGTTTTTTAATGCGCCGCCGTCTGAGCGACCATGTTGCATTGATGCTGCTAGGTCTCTAGAGACAGAGCGATCAATCGGTTCTGCTCTGATGCAGCTAAGAACAGACTAGGGCCACAGCAACAACAAGTTGATAGCATAACACCTTCCACAGACAGTGAGATTAGCGTAACGCTAGTGCTAGCGTTACTGCTAGCGGCGTCCATAGCATCACACCTTCCACAGACAGTAAGCTTAGCATAGCGTAGCGCCAGTGCGAGCGGCGTTGTTACTTCTCTAACAGTCACTGTGGAATGACGTTGTTGTTGTTGTTGTTGTTGTTGTTGTTGTTGTTGTTGTTGTTGTTGTTGTTGTTGTTGTTGTTGTTGTTCTGTCCGCACATCGTCACATTTACAGACGTGAGCAGCCATCAAAACCTCAGAAACTCAGTTGGACTCCAGGAGGAGTGGAAACATCAGTTTAACACTGCAGCCCTGAACGCTCACCATCTCACCTCCTCACCCACATCTCTCCCTTACTTCCTTATCTCCTCACCCCTCTCACCCCCTCACCCCCTCACCATCTCACCTCCTCACCATCGCACCTCCTCACCCCCTCATCTCCTCACCCCCTCACCATCTCACCTCCTTACCCCCTCACCTCCTCACCCCTCTTACCCCTTCACCATCTCACCTCCTTACCCCCTCACCTCCTCACCCCTATCACTTCCTCACCCTCTAACCTCCCCACCCTCTCACCTCCTCACCATCTCACCTCCTCACCCTTGTCACCTCCTCAACCTCTCACCTCCTCACCCCTCTCAATTCCTCACCCTCTCACCTCCTCGCCATCTCACTTCCTCACCCCCGCTCTGCTGCCCTGTAGCTTTATAGCTTTGTAACTCTTTCTTTGTCTCTGGTATCTGTAGCACTTTAGTTTTGTAGCTCTGTATCTCTGTAGCTCTGCAGCTCTGTAACTCTGCAGCTCTGTATCTCTGTGTCTTTGTAGCTTCGTAGCTCTGTTTCTCTGCAGCTCTGTAGCTCTGTAGTTCTGCAGCTCTATAGCTCTGTAGCTCTGCAGCTCTGTAGCTCTGTAGCTCTGTAACTCTGCAGCTCTGTATCTCTGTGTCTTTGTACCTTTGTAGCTCTGTTTCTCTGTAGCTCTGTAGCTCTGTAGTTCTGCAGCTCTATAGCTCTGCAGCTCTGCAGCTCTGTTGCTCTGTAGCTCTGTAACTCTGCAGCTCTGTAGCTCTGTAGTTCTGTAGCTCTGCAGCTCTGTAGGTCTGTAGTTCTGTGGCTCTGTAGCTCTGCAGCTCTGTATCTCTGCAGCTCTGTATCTCTGCTGCTCTGTGGCTCTGCAGCTCTGTAGGTCTGTAGTTCTGTGGCTCTGTAGATCTGTACTGATTCAGTACTGTTTTGCTTGTGCCCGCCTGTCCGTCCTGGGTCAGGATCCCCTCCTCTGTCTCTCACCCTGAGGTTTCTCCCCCTTTTTTTCCCTGTCAGGGTTTTTCTTGGGAGTTGTTCCTCAGCCTTTGCGAGGGTCTAAGGACAGGGTTTTTTTCACTATGTACACATTGTTGCTCCCCTTGTAAAGTGCTCTGAGATAACAGCTGTTATGAAATGGCACTTAAAACAAATAAAGTGGAGTTGTAGCTCTGCAGCTCTGCAGCTCTGCAACTCTGCAGCTCTGTAACTCTGCAGCTCCGTATCTCTGCAGCTCTGCAGCTCTGTAGCTCTGCAGCTCTGTAGCTCTGTAGCTCTGTAGCTCTGTAACTCTGTTGTTCTGTAGCCCTGTAACTCTGTAGCTCTGCAGCTCTGTAGCTCTGTAGTTCTGCAGCTGTGTGTTTGTCTCTTTCACACTGATCTCCTCCTAGTTTGACAGAAGAATCATTTTGGAGTCATAATCTAGTCCAGACTGAGTTGCAGCTCTGCTCTAACAGTAACGGATGCAGCCGGCGATGGAACGAGGGCAGATATTGTGTTTTATGGCCTGACCTTTGAGACATTATTATTTTTTTGATGAATAACTGTTTACTCCAAAAGCGGGCATTAAACAAGTTTCCTGGAGGTTTGCACTCATTGGCTCTGACGCAAATAACAAAACAAAACCATCTCATCCTGTTCTCTGGTGAACAGGATAAGATCTCAGCGTACAGAGGGTGTGTGTGCGTGTGTGTGTGTGAGTGTGTGTGTGTGTGTGTGGGTTAGTGACAGAGTTAAAGAGGAGGCATCAGTTCATTACGCCTCTCAGAGCATGAAAAATGACCTTTTCCCTTGTAATTGTAGTCAGAGTTCAGATAGTTTAGTGGAACCAGAGCAGAGTCTTCACGGATTCAACAATTAGCAGCAGCCACAAGCTGCAGCCACAAGCAACAGCAGCAGGATGCAGCAGCAACAGGATGCAGCAGCAGCAGTTGACTGGAGTCGGCTGGATTCGTTATGACATGGGAGACATTGGACATGGGCGATGCCGTTGCATCTGTCTCTTCTGCTGCTGCAACATTTTCCTTTGAAAAATCTTTAATTCTGAATTAAATTCTGAATTAATCTCTTCTGAAATTCTATAGAGTTTCTCTGCACTTTGTACCTTTATTGTTGCTGAGCTCATTAGAGAGATGTGTCTTTTTTCACCTCGTCTTCGTCTCAAAAGCCTCAAGAATTCAAGAGAAAACAAAATGCCTGTCAGGGCGAATGCAAGAGGGGGAATCTGGCATGGCCCGAGCACAGTCATAAAAATATTTTCCCTTTTATTTAATGTTGTCCATAATTCATTGCCAGGAAAAGCTAATCAATAGCACCTTAATGAAAACTTGAGCCATATTTTATTTTGCCGCAGAGAAGTCCCGGATCAGCATTTGTTGCCTTGTTATGTGCTGGTTTTCACCCTTGGGCTGTTTGACAGATGTGCATCACATTTGCAGATACCTTAAATATTTGCTCTGTTCAACCACAGTCGCTTATCAAAACACTCAGAGCAGGATGAGGAGGAGCCTCTGCTCTGACACAAATGAAGATTCAGAAGAAGAAAGAAGAAAGAAGAAAAGCATCCACACTCTTCAACATCTCTGAGTTTTATCCGGCTGGAGCGCTGCTGCCATATGGCAACATGCATTGCCAAAGTGGGGATGTGTGCAAATATTGACGAACACATTTTTGATGCTTTCCACAAGTGTCATAAATACAGTGTGGTCCCCCGAGACGCTGGGTTCATATTCATGTCAGTGTGTGTGCTCTGCATACACACATGAAACACTGCGGCTGTGTCTACGCAGCTGATTTCCATAACAAAGTACGTTAGAGGCCTCAGGAGTTCAATCACTGCACTAAATACATGGATCATGTAGTAAATTAACCCAAAATCTAGGTAAAACTAATCTAAACGTTGTAAGAGTGCTACAGAGGTACAATCAGTCATGACTAAACTGGAGATAATAAAAACTACACTTTACCGTGATAAACACGTATTCCCAATAGCCTGAGATCCAGAAATGAGTGTTGTGGCTGCGCCAGGATCCTCCAGGCTGTAATTTCACTGCTCAGATTACAGGTACGTAACATCTGATCTGGAGCTTTGATTTAAATATATCCACAAATGTCTTCTCCCCTCAGCTCATTCACAGTCAAAAACATACGTGTGTGTGTGTGTGTGTGTGTGTGTGTGTGTGTGTGTGTGTGTGTGTGTGGTAAAAATATTTGTTTGCATGTTTGACAGAATTAGACTCACATTGTTCAGATCTGCTTCTTGCAGTTTCTAGAATTACAGTTTTATGAAAACTAGGGATGTCAAAAGATTACAGTTTTTAATCTAATTAATCACAAGGTTTTTTAAATTAATTTTGATTAATCACAGTGCTACATATGATTGAAAAATTCATGTTTTCTGTGTAGTATTACATTTGTTTTGTTATTAATGACAGATCCAAAAATATTTGCATTTTTTTAATAACAAATACAGGACAGGTGAACGGAACATTTTTCTTTTTGAATAAATAACTCCACTTTCACAGAATTACATGAGGCCCTTTTACCTTTTATTTATCCATCTTTTAGCCACTTGCTAAGGTAGACTAACTGGTTAACATTTTCTGAATGTAAAGCAGTTTTCTCTGAACAGTAAGGCCAGCTGGTCATGCGCTCCTGAATGAGCAGCCCACCACTGCATGGGGCAGTCTGCCATGCTTATGCTTGGCTCTGCTCTGTGCTGTGTATGTCTCTGTCAGGGAGCAGACGTACACATACTTACACATACACATGCCAGACGTAACACCGGAAGTTGATGCCCCAACAGATGAAGGCTTGCCGTTAAGATGATACTTAAGGCTGGAGGTGCTTCGGTGGAATGAAAACGTATGATATTATCCTTGAGACCGATGCTCATCACCGTTCTTATCGTATCTGAAGATCTGCTTATCTTCTTCTTTCCAACAAGTCTGAGAGTGGAAAGCTACACCAACACATTTGTTCATGTCCATATAGTCACAAAACTATTCATGTATCATGCATTAAACAACAGATAGAGCATAAAGATAGTTGTTTCTGCCTCCTACTTTTCTGGTTTATGTAAGCGTATACTGCAGAAGTAGTCTGTTTCAGCTCTGGGGAAGTGTCCACGTCTCCTGGATCCTGAGGAAATGCATCATCTGTGTCAAAGGTTCAGTGTGAGGAGATGTCAGACAGGTTGTTTCACATTAGAACGACAGACGTAGAAGTTCACTGATTCGTTCAGTGCTGTAGTTGCGGAACAAGCTTGTCCAGACTCTGCAGGTTGACGTTTTAACTTCTGATGTTGCGATTCTTTTTTGGCCCTAAAGAACTCTCCTGAATTGTGTGGTTCCTGCTTCAGATTGTTTGTCTCCCGTCCTGAGGGAAAGGATCAGGCGAACACTGCCTCTAGTGGCCAGGAGGAATGAAATCAGTCACACTCGTGTTCGTCCTGTGTGTTCAGGCTGGACAGTCACTTCAGCTCTAAAGACAAAATCGTCCTTACGAATTTTTACTTGAATCCAAAAGTCCTCTGTGAGTGTGTGACATGGTCCTGACTTCACCGCGAACACAGTCTAGAACACAGTAATTAAGATGATTATATCTGTCAGAAGGAAATAACAGTTCACCCCGTTTGTCCTGTTCCTGCTCTCACACACTTTGTATTCCTCTTTCTCACAGGAATTCTGATCAACGGGAGCATATTTATTTCTCCACTTGTGACATGTTAACGATGATGTGGCCAAAACATTGAAGTTGCTCTGTTTGTACTTCCCACCTGTGATCACTCCAGACTTCAGCGGTCTGAAGTGTGAGGAAGTGCTGTTATCTACGCCGGTGATGCTTCAGAATGTGTTTGATCATTTATGGACAAATTTTACTGCTCATGGAGATGAGATGGAGATGTTTGAGTAGAAACCCGGAGAAAAATCCATAAATACGACTTGTCCCTGAATCCCTGCATGTTGACTTATCATCTCATTGAATATTATTATTATCAAGAACAACAACCATTATAAGGATAAGAAGAATAAGATGCTGTGAAGTTTGGGAAGCAGTGAAGCTGCTTGTGATGAAGAATAAGAAAATCTCTATTTATTTATTTATTTTTTACAGAACAAAGAGTTGATTGAAGGAAGTCATCAGCACTTGACTGACAGCACAAAAAAGTGAAAGCAGGTGAATGTAAAGCGATCACTAGTAAATATGTTATTTACTTCTACATTTCAAAGCCGTGCTAGAGGTTGTGAGTGCTGAGGATGTTTTAGATTCAAAATAAACAAGTGTTTGCTTCAGGTTGAGACGGAGCCGGGGCCGAGACACTCTGAATGACGTGTTTTTAAAACAGACATCTCCCTTTTATTGTTTTTGCTGCTTTACAAGGTAAAAGGCTTTGAAATCTGACTTTGTGAATGTATTAAGTTGCCACATAATGTTAATCAAGTAATAACAAGCCTGGTTGCATAATTAACGGAGAGTGTTTTGGATGTGACGGATGCCGTGACTGTGAGTGCACCAGGTGTTTTACACATAATTTTTCCACAAGACAAATGGAAAACAGCCACATCCTTAACCGTCCCATTAATATGTCTCATAAGACTCAACACAAGTGAGCTCCAAAAGCTCTGTTTTATTACAGTTTCTCGTCTTTGTCAGGCATAGCTTCCAGTTTACGTTTTCAGGTAATTACAGCGCTGCGCACACAGAGTGGCACAAATGAGCACTCTGGTGAGAATCAGCTGGCGCGCTGCCCGCGGCTCGGCCTCAACATCAGCAGCAGAACAGGCTCGTAAACGGCCCGCTTTGACGCCGCGTCCTGGTTGCCTCACCGTCATTCAAAACGTGTCTTTTATCTTGTCTTTATCAGGTTTTTATCTCTGATAGACAACACGTCTCCTCTTACCTCCTACTGGATCATGAACACCGTGTGTTGGGCCTCAAACCTCAACCTTTTTGTAATGTTTTCACCGTGAGTGGTTTGTGTCATCGACATGTTCATTCACGAAGCCAAAAAACATTCTAATAATTGAAACAAAACAATCCTGGCCTCATCTTTAATTCAGCTATTAAATAATTATGATCTCAACATACAAAGTTAATGTGAACAGATGTGAACAACAACATCAGGCATCATCCCAACTTTATCCTCTGCATCTGGATTCATAGAAACAGTTTCAGAAACAAAAAACTCACAGATAACAGCAGAGAAATTTCTGATATTAAACCTTTGGATACTTGTCCCTCCAAATCAGGATTCCAGAGCTGGATGAACTGTGTCCGTGTGTTGGGAGCGTCCTGGTGTGGATGTGACTCCGTGTGCTGGATGTGAGTTTTGATGTGGTCTCAGTGTTTGATGAAAGAAGCTTCCGGCAGCTGAAGCTGGTGGTCGACATGCAGGACAGAAAGCAGCGATTCCTCCTCGTTACGGGTGGAATTTCCTCCCAGCTGATTGAAGTGTGAGCATCTTGCTGCCATATTCGCTCCACAGTTTAATAATTTGCAGAATGAAGGGGGCGGATGAGAGGTTATCAAAGGCTCTTCATCTCTGAAGCGCTGCCATTCACTCCAGAACTTTCTGGGGCTAAAGGATGCGAGACTGACGCAGCAGAGTCGCTCTGCCTGCATTACTCCATACGTAATCTGCAGCTGCTGCTCTCTTTGCTTGTGCGTGTAGGCTGAAACACAAAACGCCCATTTGAACATTTAGCCTTTAGTCCTTCAATGTTTGCACAGCTCAAACAATGCAATTGCTGCAATGTGTTCTCAACAACGAGGACTTCACGTTTCTGTGCATGACTTTCATAGGAACAGGAATAGTAAGTCCTGTTTGATTCATCAGACTTCACACACTTTAAATAAAGCGCCAACATTGTAAAAAAGTGCCAATTTACTTATTGAAGTGGGTGTAGTTAAGTGTGAAGTTGTTTTTGTCACTAACATTGTTTCTCCAAAATGTGAATGTTAACAAACTCCAGTCTAGTGAATGTGGCATGTGTTTATGTGGTGTGTATTCACTGTGTGCACACTGATCAATAAGTGCCAAGAAATACTATATGTACAGTGTTTACAGTATGATCATGTGGAGGAAAAATAACAATAAGTAATCTGGTGTCATTTAGCTGTTCTATGCAAAGTTAATGTAATCCTCTAATGTTTAGTGTAACGCATCAATCATGCAAAAATCTATTGTTGCATTAGCCTTGAAAGAACAATAATAATAAAAATGCTATAATGGTTTTAGCTTCCTATCCATAAATCACGCTGGGGGTGGGGAGGGGGCATCTCTGCCACTTGAGCTCATCGGAGCCGCTGAACGCAGCTGAATGCTGATCGGCGGCGGGCCGAGCCGAGCTCGCTCCTTCAGCCCGAGTGAAATACTGGCAGCAGCGAGCGGCGCCGCCTCGACACCCAGTGACCCGACACCTCCTGCACTGACATAAAGCAGTTTTCTGTTCAATAGCCACTCAACACGCGGCTGTAAATCAGTGGTAAATGCATAAAAACAGAGCATAGCACGAGATTTACTGCAACACAGCAAATCCTTTTAAACAAATATTAAAATAAGACCCAAATCCAGCGCCACGTCATTTAGCAGCTCGTGCCCACGTCAGGTTGGAGCCGCGCTGCGAGCGCTGACAGGCTGTCGGAATTTACACTGATGTGAAGGTTTGATGAATAACGCAGCTCAGTGCAGCGCCGGCCTCGCTCTGAGTGCACGTGTCTGTCATGTGTGAACACAATGCAAACAGAACCAACACACGATGTCACATTAGATACATACATGTAAAAAACGTACATGTAAATACATGTAAACCCACAAGAAGCAGTTCTGTTGCTCTGTAACGTATCGTAACACTAACAGTCCTGCAGCCAAACGCGAATGAGAGCCGTCTGAAGTGCAGCTCTCAGATTTGATAAGTGGAAGTGCATTTGTACCGTGCGGTTTCAACCTGGGACCTTCACAAGTACTTCGGAGCAGAGCAGCAAGCGCGGCCTGAAGAGGCTTCTCCATCTCTCAGAAACACTCTGTAGGAAATGGGTGGAGGAGATAATTCTCCAAAAGAGGGAGAGGAAAAAAGGAAAGCAGAGAATTAATAAAGCTTTTTAGTCGCGTAATCATTCATTTTGAACTGAAACTGAACACAGCAACAAAACAAATCATTTTTGGGGAAAGAATACATGTATTTTAATGCCCTCAAGCAAAACTAATTAAAGACGACACCTCATTTACATAAATAAGCATTATAATTTGCATGCGTGCACCAGGGAGTAGAGTCAGAAAAGAAAGCAGTGTTCTGCAGTCTGCTAATTTCATTTTATTCAGGATTTAAGCTTAATAGAGATTCATTTTGGAGGGAAAGGAAAATAATCAAAGGGGAAATTTGAACTATCTCCAAAGATGCAGCAGCTCCTCCTGAAAGGGCTCGTTCCCAGTCACCAGATGACTCCTAATCTGGAGTGGCACTTCCTGGCGATGTTCCAACACCAACTCCTTGAAAGGTAAAAAAAATTTTAGAGCCCAATTTATTAGTATGCAGTTCTGGCATCGGGCGGAGAATTAATGGCGGTGACTGATAATGACTGTAATCGTGGCACAAATGGGGTGTTGAAATAGCAAACAACGGGCACAAGGCATGTAATGGGGATTTTATTAATTACCCAAGGTCCCCGGCACCAGCAGCCACGATTTACTGTGGCCGTGCCAGAGCCGCGGAGGCCAGGCCAACTGCAGGGGACGGCTGTAGAGGAGACGACTAGAGGGGACGACTGTGGAGGAGACAACTGTAGAGGAGACGACTAGAGGGGACAACTGTAGAGGAGACAACTGTAGAGATGACTGTAGAGGGGACAACTATTGAGACTGTAGAGGTGAGGGCAATAGAGGAGACAACTGTAGAAGGGGGATGACTGTAGAGGAGACAACTAGAGGGGACGACTGTAGAGGAGATGACTGTAGAGGGGACAACTGTAGAGGGGACGACTGTAGAGATTGTAGACGCGACAGCAATAGAGGAGACAACTGTAGAGGGGGGATGACTGTAGAGGAGACAACTAGATGGGATGACTGTAGAGGAGACAACTAGAGGGGACGACTGTGGAGGAGACGACTGTAGAGATGACTGTAGAGGACACGACTAGAGGAGACGACTGTAGAGGAGATGACTGTAGAAAATGTAGAGGTGACAGCAATAGAGGAGCCAACTGTAGACGGGACGACTGTAGAGGAGACGACTGTAGAGGAGACAACTATAGAGGCTACTGTAGAGGGGACGACTGTAAAGGAGACAACTAGAGGGGGCGACTGTGGAGGAGATAACTGTAGAGGAGACGACTAGAGGGGACAACTGTAGAGGAGACAACTGTAGAGATGACTGTAGAGGGGACAACTATTGAGACTGTAGAGGTGACGGCAATAGAGGAGACAACTGTAGAGGGGGGATGACTGTAGAAGGGACAACTAGATGGGATGACTGTGGAGGAGACAACTAGAGGGGACGACTGTGGAGGAGACGACTATAGAGATGACTGTAGAGGACACGACTAGAGGAGACAACTGTAGAGGGGACGACTGTAGAGGAGACGACTAGCGATGACTAAGGAGGAGACGACTGTAGAGGAGACGACTGTAGAGGAGACAACTATAGAGACGACTAGTTGAGGGGACGACTGTGGATGGGACAACTGTAGAGACGGCTGTAGAGACAACTGTAGCTCCTAACCCTAACAAGTCATTCTAATCTGGCAACCACCAGGTCAGAACAGTTCCTCTTCGTTCCCAGCAGCGTCAGAACAGTTTCTGCTCTGAAAGATCTTCAACATCACATCTCAGAACGTTTCCACGAATGGAGAAATGAGAAAGAAAACCACAACAGCAGTGTGACTCCTGGTTCCTCAGCTCAGTGATGAACGTGTTCAGAGGAGAAGCTGCTGCCACCAGTGAGGAGAAGCTGAGGAGAAGCTGCTGCCACCAGTGAGGAGGAGCTGCTGCCACCAGTGAGGAGGAGCTGCTGCCACCAGTGAGGAGAAGCTGAGGAGAAGCTGAGGAGAAGCTGCTGCCACCAGTGAGGAGAAGCTGCTGCCACCAGTGAGGAGAAGCTGCTGCCACCAGTGCAGCTGCAGGTCTTTGTTGGAGGAAGTCAACATATGGCGGCAGCGTCAGGTAGAGTCAGAACATCCACACATCAACTCATCAACGAGAGAGGATTGATTAAAAGTCCTTTTTATTACTCGCTGCTTCCTTAATGGGCGCGAGACTTTCAAAATGGAAGAAACAATTAGAGTTTTACTGCTTTGTGGGCACTGCTGATTTATATAAATCACTGCACGGGTGTAAATTTTCCAATAAAAGACGGAACAACTCCCAGCATACATAATCAACATGTCCACGCTCAGTCTCTTTACAGCAGCAGTCGCACTGATCCATACGTCAGTCTGTCGCTGCAGAAACGTCTCAGATGTGTTTGTCTGAATGTTTGACGCTGGAGATTCTGCTTCTCTATGAACCTGAAATGTTCTTTTGAGTGTCTCTGTGAGTTCATATGAACCTTGAGACACTGCCTGGTTCCTGCCTGGAGCGGCGCTGAGTGTGGAGGCCTCAGACGTGGAGGCGTGCCTGAAGTCTGCGCAGCCGTCTGACTTCAGTCTGCGCAGACTGAGGGAGACTCAAACAAACTAGCATGTCGATCAAGTCGAGCAACAATTAATCCTGATTTGTAACAAATGCCCTGAGAGGACAGAAAAAGGTTTTCATCTCACTCCCACACAGACACACGCCCTTGCTGAGACCAGGCAGCTGCTCCACAGCCTGTCCACACACTTTGAAATCATTGATAAAAGCATGAATGAAATGTGTGGTGTGGGCATACGCAGGACATGTCTCTATCCAGTGGAATAATGTGGAAACTGCCTCTGGACACTTGCACACACTGACGGGCTGGTGTGTTCCTAATGTTGAAAACGTCTCATCTCGTCCTGTGGGTGAAACTGCCTGTTTCCTGTCAGTAAAGACTCAACAAAACGTTAAAACAAGGCGAGGCGGCAGCTGCACACGGCGCTCACTGATGAACTCAGATGCCTTTTTGTTCCAGTCACGTTGCGTGACAAAGGTGTGTGTCTGTGTGTATATTGTAAAGTATATTTATCTCATACCCGTGCCCAAGGGCAACTGGTGGTAACATCACCTCAGAAAATCTCACCATTCAGGTTCGGGTTAGGGATAGGGTTTGTCCTGTAGCTCAGCTACATGTCAAGCTCTTTTATAAACACTGCTGTGTGTTTTTCACACAGACAAACTCAGTTTCCAGTGATTTTGTACGTATCCCAGACGTACGTATTCCAGGAAGCCTTCAGGACCGTATAAATCCTCCTCTTTACACTATAGCTTGTTTCTCTACAATGAAAGTGGCCACAACATTCCCAGTCAGTGAACAGTTAAAGTGTCTCGACTCCTGTGATTTTATCACTGAAATCAAAATATGCACTTTTTTAAGAACCTCCCTTCATTCACATGTTCTGACACGGCTTCACTCCTGGCTTGGCTCCAGCTTGTGTTTGTAGTATTACCGTGCTCTTCTCTCTTCTAAGAATGTTGCATCTTTTACAGGCTGCAAATAACGTTGCTGTGTAAAATATCATGAAGAACAAACTTCACTGAGCTGCCTTTAATGTTTCCCTCCACTTGTGACTATATTTTTGTGATGATTGTTTCATCATCATTCATTCATCATTCATCTTAACAGGCCTGCTGCTCCGTGTGTCCAGGTCTCTAGTCCACTGCCCTGGTTCAGATTGATCAGAGTGACTCAGCCATCTCCTCTTAGAAGAAATGATGTTTTTTTCTGGTCTCAGACGGCGTCGTCACCGTCATGGAAAATACCAGTTTGAGACAAATACCACAAAGTACATTAACTTGTGAAATGCTTTTGTTTTTTACCTCAAGTACCTGCTGCATGGGCGTGTACATTCTTTTTCAAGCTGTGAAGTCATGTGTGAAAAATGTATTGAAAAACAGTCGTGCCATAA
The DNA here is from genome assembly GCA_029224185.1 of Karalla daura. Lineage (NCBI taxonomy): Eukaryota > Metazoa > Chordata > Actinopteri > Chaetodontiformes > Leiognathidae > Karalla > Karalla daura. Next base: position 1,948,789 of record CM055193.1, on the reverse strand, counting down.
CATATCAAAACCTGTTTTTGCGTAATGATGAAGATATTTTCGAAATATCAGCCTCATCTCTGCTTCTCTGTTGTGTTTGTCTGTTTTGTTCTCTGCTCATCCTGCGACTGAGCCGAGGGAGCGACTGAAACTAAAGTTGGCAACATTCCTCTGCAATGACACACACACACACACACACACACACACACACACACACACACACACACACACACACACACACACAGAGTATCACCTTTATTGCTCACTTTTTTGAAGACATGAGAGCTGAACCAGATGTTCAAGTTCTGATGTGAGTAGATTGCGTATTTATTGAGAAAAGTTTCCACACACAATATATGACTGTCTAGGGCTAGTGTTTATTTATTGACTTAACCTTTATTTAACCAGAAAGTTCCCGTTGAGGTTAAGAATCTCTTTCTCAAGGGAGACTGTCCAGGACAGGCAGCAGCAAAACACAGTAACAAAGTGACGCAACACAAAGACAAACAATAGAAAAGTAAGGTTAGCCTTGGAAGTTTAGGGCGGTTGAGGGTTGGGTTAGAGTTAGGGGAGGTTTAGGCTTGGAAGTTTAGGGCGGTTGAGGGTTGGGTTAGAGTTAGGGGAGGTTTAGGCTTGGAAGTTTAGGGCGGTTGAACCACGCTTACCTACGTGGCGATCAGTGAACTTTGTCGATCAGTGAACATGCTGAGGTGAAACCTTGTCTTCTAGCAGCATCAGTGGGTGTTCCTGGATTGACATTGACCTACTGCAGAGTTTCGAACAGAACACAAAGACATTAGCTTAGCATTAGCGTTTCCATCACATTTTCATATAACACAATTGCAACTTGCTGGTGTTTCCATCGAACGGTGTTTTGTGAATGAGCTGCACTCTGGTAAAGTCCAGTCTCGCCACATCCCATAATTGTCACGTGACGTCACACCAGACTTCACCCTGAGGAGGATGACATCATCCTGCACTGCTAGCGATAGCGACCTCCACCGTTGCTACAGCTTTAGCTCTCATCAACAGGAGACAAAAGCAGAGCTTGATATCTCAGACAACTCTGAGTTCCTCTGTTGGTTAGTATCTGATCCTGCAGTCATGATGTCTCGTATCCTGTCCAACAACACGTCTCCTCCTCTGTCCACACAGAGCCTGCCATCTCCAGTGGCATGGAAATGGGAGATAAGTGTTTCCATTGCTCTTTTGTGAAACACTTCTATTTCGATACGTCTGAACAACCACCTCATGAGAGCGCAAAAATATTTTAGCGATTTCTGAGATGTTTTTCGAAATGTAGATGTTTCCATTACCAGTCTTTTATTGTGATACTTAGGGTTTGTGCATTTCTAGGGGTAATGGAAATGCAGCCATTGAGACTGCCGTTGTTCTGAACTGGCCCTTTAAATGAAGTTCAGCATCAGATCAGACAGTCAGATGGAGCAGAGTGAGCAGCTGAAGCTCCAGAGGTGTCTTCACCTGCAGCCTGTTTACCTCAGATGGAAGGATTAGCTGCAGCCGCGTGGAGAATACAGAATAATCCAGGAGCTCAGTCCTCCTGGAGGAGGAGCTGCTCCTCCTGGAGACTGAGGAGCAGACTGGGGAGCAGAGCTGTTCCTCCTGATTGGCAGGTGAGACAGCCAATCAGAGCTCAGCCTAAATGTGGTTGCCAGATCTGAGCAGTAACAGAGCGTAATGTTCCCACAGCCACAAACAGGATATAGAATAGACTCTGGGCTCTGATGGAACCAGAGCTCATAGCTTCTGTGTTAACAGGAAGAACGTTCCTCCAGCTTCTCCTCTTCCTTTTACATTTCTTTTTCAGTATGCATTTGTTGAGAGTTGAGACCCAGGAGAAGCTGCAGATCCATCAGATGTAATTTGTAGATTGTAGAGGAAACACGTTTATGTTGGTCGTTCTGAGACTTTCTCTTTGAAGCTTACAGGATTATTCTGGTTGTTTGTTATATGTTGAGGAGTCACTGAGGACATGAAGAGGCCTCCAGCCTCAGAACCTCAGAGCGGACATCAGATCACGCTCCAGACTCGGCTACATGTGTTTACAGCCTCGTCTTGATGTCACCACCACATCGTCACCTCCATCACAGCTGGTCAAGATCAAAATACTTATTTATCCAATGTGCTGATAATTAAGCCATTCTCATTAGTGACATAATTGGAAATGTAATTAGCAATAGCAGTAGTTAGTGCAGTTAATACCTTTTCTCCTTAGTTATCAGGCTCATTCAAACTGCTAATTACAAGTCAGAAGAATTTCAGACTTTTGTCCTCATTTGTCTTGGTCAGTAATTATTCCGTTTTATTATGCGTTAGTAATTGTTTCCACGTTCATTATATTTACAGTAAACATGCAAACACTTCTTACAGGTTCTAGAACATCCAGACAAAGTCTGCATCAACTCAAGCTGTGTTACTTCACTTCTAGAAGAGCTGGAGGAACTGAATGAATGGAAAATGTGTGTTTGCTTTGTCTTGTTCTTGTTTCTGCATGTGGGCTCTTCTCTAACTGTTGGACATCAGTCATTCACTCCTGAGACACATGCTGATTGTGACATCCAGAGCAGCAAAAGCTGTTTATCAGCAGGAATCATCATGTCCAGACCTGGTCCAACTTCAGCTTCCACTTTATTTGTTTAAGTGCCATTTCATAACAGCCGTTATCTCAAGGCACTTAACAAAGAGAGCAGCAATATGTACATAGTGAAAAACCTCTGTCCTTAGACCGTCGCAAAGGCTGAGGAACATCTCTCAAGAAAAAATCCCGACAGGGAAAAAAAAGGGGAGAAACCTCAGAGAGAGACAGAGGAGATCCTCACCCAGGACGGACAGGAGGACACCAGCAAAACAGCACTGATGGCGGAGTTCAGATTAAAGGAAAATCAGAGGTTGAATCAGTCCAGGGTATTAAGTGTTCTGAAGGAGCTGCAGAGTTCTCATCACCTGTTGGAACATCCAGCCAGTAGAGAGGAGCAGTAGTCCAGCCTGGAGGAAACAGAGGCTGGACCAGCTGTTCTGCTGCATGGAGAGGGAGGAGGAGCCTCATGTTAGTGATATTGTGGAGGTGGAAGTAGGCAGTCTGTAAGATAAACTTTACGTGGGAGCTTAAAGACAGGTCTGGATCCAAGCTAACACCTAGGTTCTTTATGGTGGTGGCAGAGGGAGTAGCAGATCTATTTTGTAGAGCTATGGCGTCAGATATAGAGTCACATGGTGTTTGGACGTGTTTTTTGGACCTGAAGGTTTTGGACCTTCTGAACTCTTGTAATTTTTATTATTATTATGGGTCATCCAGGCCTTAATGTCATCCAGGCAGGACTGAAGCTGCTGTAGACGGTTGATAGATAGATATAATTGAGTGTCGTCAGCATAACAGTGGAAATCTATAGAGTGACTCCTGATGATATCACCTAGAGGGAGCATATATACAGAGAGTGAACTGGACCAAGCACAGATCCTTGTGGAACCCCGTGGCTGACTTTAGTGGGTGGAGGTTGGTTATCACTGACACAAACAAACTGATATCGATCTGAAAGATAGGACCAGAACCAGTCTAAAGCAGTGCCTCTGATTCCACATTGATATTCCAGTCTCCTTAGTAAGATCTGGTGGTCAACTGGATCAAAAGCAGCACTGAGATCTAACAAGACAAGCACTGAAACAAGACCATGGTCAGACGCCATTAAGAGGTCATTAGTGACTTTAACCAGTGCAGTCTCAGTGCTAGGATTCATTCTAAAACCAGACTGGAAGGACTCAGATAAACTATTGTTATTAAGGTGTTCACAGAGCTGGTTGGCAATGATCTTCTCAATGATTTTTGAGATGAAGATAAGATTGGAGATCGGCCTGTAGTTCGCTAGAGTTCCTGGATCGAGGGACGATTTCTTAAGGAGGGGTTTGATTATTGCAACTTTAAACTTAAGAGGAACGTAACCTGTTGTTAGGGACAGGTTGATAAGGTCCAGTAAGGAGGTGGTGATTAAAAGCAGCACTTCCTTAAACGGCTCAGTGGTAATGTGGTCTAGGAGGTAGGTCGATGATTTAGAGGAGGAGATGATAGAAGTCAGCTGATGCAGGTCAATGGGGTCAAATGAAGATAGTGACCTGTCTGTATCCCCAGCTGTATCCTGAATAGCAGCAACAGGGGGTAGATTAACTGCAGTAGATGCTAGGTGGTTGTTTATTGCTTGTCTGATCTTTATAATTTTTCATAAAGTCATCAAGTCTCCACTGCTGAGATGTGTGGGAACACACTACTCAGTGGAGTTATGACTCTGAGTCAGCCTGGCTGCAGTGCTGAACAGAAACCTGGGGTTCTGCTTATTTTCCTCTATCAGAGAGGAGGAGGATCTGGCTCTGGCATTACACAGAGCCAGCCTGTATGTTTTCGTCTTTCCAGGTCTGAAAAATATTGTTGTTTTTGGTCAAGCACCATTTCCTCTCTAACTTACGTGCTAGCTGCTTTAGGTGGAGAGTCTCTGGTGTGTACCAGGGGGGCGATCTTGGTCTAGAGATAATGTTTTTTTGTTCGGGATGCAACCGAGTCGAGAGTCTCGAGAAGGGAGGTGACAAAGCTATCAGCAAGATGATCAATGAAGGAGGGACTCAGGCTTTCATAGCACAGAGGGGATGTAGCACAGAGAGACAAGGGAATAGCTTCCTTAAAGTTTGCTAAGATACTGTCAGTCAAGTACCTTGTGTATATACTGCTTTTCTTTCTCATATGACCAGCTAGAAGGAAGTTAAAAGTGATTAAAGAGTGGTCAGATATCACTGGGTTAGGGGGAGAAACGGTCAGGTGTTTGATTTCAACTCCATGAGTAAGAACAAGGTCCAGGGTGTGATTGAAGCAGTGTGTGGGTTCATGCACATGCTGGCAGAAGCCAATGGACTCGACCATAGAGGTGAATGCTGTACTGCAGCTATCACTGACCACATCTACATGAATACTGAAGTCACTGACGATAATGATTTTGTCAGTTTGAAAGAAATTCAGGAAATTCAGAGAGAAAATCTGAAGGGCCTGGAGCCCGATACACTAAGACAAGTAGGACAAGCTGTGTCTTCCAGCTTTGGGGAGACAAACTGATGATAAGGCTTTCAAATGAACTATAATCAATGTTGGGTTTAGGGGTAATTAGTAGACTATGGTCTAAGACGGCTGCCACCCCACATCTACGGCCAGAACATGGAGGGACATGGTAACTAATGTGGCTGGGAGGAGAGGCCTCATTTAGGCTAACATAGTCACCCTCACAAAGCCAAGTTTCTGTGAGACACAACACATCAATGTTGTTGTCAGAGATTACTTCATTTAAAAAATGGCTTTGGATGACAGGGAGCAGATATTAAGTAATCCACATTTAATGCTCCTGTCCTGAGAAGTGACTGAGGAACTCCTGGTTTTTATAAGGTTGTTAAGGGTTGCTCCTCTGTTGTTAAATCTGGACAGTCGGGGGACAGACACAGTCTCTATGGGGTTCTGTGTGGGTGACTGAGAAGGAAAACTATGGTGTCTGACATTGTTTTGGCCATTGAACACACCGACTTCACACAAATTTTAGTGTCCTCCGTTTGGCGTAACTGCAGGCCATTAGCGCCAATGTGGATAACGATTTTGCTATATCAGTGCTTTGCCTTAGCCAGCAGCTTCAATGCATGCAGTCTATGGCCGCTGGACTCGCTAACTTCACATTCCGTAAGATAGAGTTGCCAATGGCCAGAGATTTATCCATGCGGGGAGAACCTGTTGGAAATGGGAAGCGGTAGGTGGGCCTCGATGGACTTTGGTTGAGAACTACGCTTCCCTCTGACAGTCATCCAGTGTCCCTGTGTTCCCGGCATCCAGATCGCTAAGCCTGGCCTCCAACCTGACCAATACACTACAGTGCTTACACACATCACCCTCGCTAAAGGAGGCAGGGGAATAACGAAACATGTGGCACACTGAGCAGGAGAGAGGGGCAGGAGAAGTAGAAGGGGAAGCCATTGCTAACCGGGCTAATGCTAACAGTTAGCGCTATGGGAGAAGGGTGATAGAAAGACACTAGGGGCCTGATTTACTAAAGCTTTGTGTGTATAAAAACGTGTACAAACTCGCCGTCACCCGCAAAAAAATGTGCAAGCTGCTTTACTAACGGTGTGCACAGTGGATTGCGTCCTCTAAGTGAGGAAAACAGCGCACGCTGCCCTTTTAGTACCTTGGCCTTAATGCATATGCAATATGGGGCGGTACAGCTCGTGCGTGCAAAATCCTGGGAGGAGAATATGCAGATTGGAAATATTAGCCCACGCACAACGATTTTTCAAACCTGGAAACGATTGCGGTGACTATTTTTGCGGCTAAATTTAACACGTCTGAAAGGAAGGTGCAAAACCTCCCAGTTTGACACACAATGGCTGCAGAAAACAAATTTTGATTCTGAATTATTTTCTGTGAGCTGTTTATGGTGCGTTTTATTTTCATTCAAAAAAAGAAAGGATACAGGGAAATAAGATGTTACGTATGGCGAGCGTGATTAAACATTTTTTTCAATAAGTCAATATGACGTCTCTGTGGCTCTGTTTTCTTGGTTGTTTTTTTTCACCAAACACGTAATTAACAGCACTATTACGCAGCGTGGGCACTGGTCCTGCGCTCTCCGATCCTCCACCTCCCTCTCTCTCCTGCCTGCTCCAGTGCCCCCAGTCCCTCCAGTCCCTCGAGCCCCTCCAGTCCCTCCCTGCCCCAGTCCCTCCAGTCCCTCCAGTCCCTCCAGTCCCTCAGCTCTTAGGCTGATAGAAGAACCGGCCCCTGCCTGCTCGCAGCTTCCACTCCTCTACTCAGTGGCTGTGGGGCCATCGCTGGTCCAGACACGGCGCTGACCAGCTGTCCGATGTGCGTGCACCGGTGCCATCGGAGCGCACGAGCCAAACTGGCCGCTGCTCGCACCTCTTGCGCAATCGCCCCTGATCGAGAGCAGCAAACTTAGTAAACTCCCTTAGTAAATCATCCGCAAAACGCACGCAAATGAAGCACGCAAAATCTTACCAGGAGCACGCAATTTAGCGCCCCTTATTTGGGATCTTAGTAAATCAGGCCCTAGGAGTGGCATAGGAAAACAGGATAGAGTGCTCGAGTGGGACACACAGGGTAATTTAATTGTGGGAAATCAAAGAAAAGACACAAAGGATAGGAGTCGGGATAGAGCAGAAACTGAAGCAGTGCTGTCGGCAGTCAGCAGGAAGAGACCTGGTCCAGACCTGGTATAGAAGTGGTTCAGAACTGGTTCAGAGCTGGACCAGAGCTGGTTCAGCTCTGGTCCAGACCTGGTTTAGAACTGGTTTAGAGCTGGACCAGAGGTCGATCAGACCTGTTTCAGAGCTGTTTCAGAGCTGGTTCAGACCTGGTCCACACCTGGTCCAGAACTGGTTTAAAGCTGGCTCATGCTCAGGTTGAAGATGAGAACAGTTTCTCTGTCATCTTCAGTGTTGGGTCAGTGACGTCTCTCTCCCAGAACCAGGTTGTGATTGGTTCTCTGCTCTGAGCTCAACTTGTGCCTCCACTTTGTGGAACAACTTAATTGTCTCAATCAGGCAGAGTCATGATACCCGGAGGCCTGGATTAATTAAGCAGTGGAAACCCAGGAGCCGAGAGCATCCGACAGGTGTCTGTTTGCCTGGGTTTGGGAATTGTTTTTGGCGCTGGTGCAGTGGCTCATTATAAATCCATAATTAAGTTACAATTTTATTTGCTTTTTTTTAACCTTCTGTCATCAGGGATGAAGCCGCTGCAGCTCAGACCTCAGCCTTCTGCCTCCTTCCCTTCCATGTCGCTTCACGTTTTCCACTCGCTGTTCAGACCCAAACACGCACACACACACAGGATGTTGGAGAAGAGTTGAGCCTCCTCTGAATGTGAAAGAACTCAAATCACCAACAGTCATGACAAAAACTAAAGTAAAACTATACAACTACACACCACAAAAAATCAACTGCAAAAAGATTCACTTCCAGTTCAGATTTTTGCAGCATTCATGTCGTCATTGTGTGCCGCTCTGTGTATGAATAATAACCATATAAAGATATGATTGCGACTTCATGGATGTAGCTGGCCCCAATCCGGACTAGAGAGACGCTCCGGGACAGACCCGAGCAGATCTCTTTAAAATCAATGCATTCATATTATTCTATATTCCTATTATGTTCATATTATTTTTGACTGACATTTATCGGGTAAATTGAAAACAGAACCCCTGCAGGAGATACAGCCAATCAGAGAGCAGCCAGCGTATGGTTGCCAGATCAGCATGAAAGGCGCCAGATCTGGGCAGGAATAGAGTGTAATATTCCCAAGGCTACAAACAGGATTGTAGAGTAGACTTTGAGGGTCTGATGGAACCAGACTTCGTAGCTTCCACGTTAACAGGAGAACACTGACATGCTCCAGAAGTTTCCAGGTTCCAGGTCCCAGTTTCCAGGTTCTAGGTAGTGTTCTGTGTGCTCAGGTGCTGCAGTGTTCAACCTCCAGCTCCTCCTCAGCAGTGATTCCTCCCACTGAGCTGCTCCTGGGGGAGTGTCTCCTCCTCCTTGTTGTAATGAGTGGAGCTGATATAATGAAGGTCACTGTAATCAGGGGCCTGGCAGCCTTATCGCAGCTAACCTTCCTTTAGTGCTGCTGCTCCTGGACCTCCGTCCTCCAGGACCTCTTTCTTTTAGGACCTCCGTCCTCCTGGACCTCCATCCTCCGGGGCCTGCGGCTCCACTCCATCCTTCAGGTATCCAGGAGCTGCTCCTAACAAACATGGTGCTGGGTGGACGCACACACAATTCCTCGAAGCCTAGTCCCCCCAGGACATGAAGACGTCCTCGGCTCCAGTTTGATTTGAGGATTTGCAGAAGAGCTGCTCCTGTTCCTCCAGCCCCCTGGGAGGAACACACTGGGAACGCTGGGAAAGCTTTCATCCAGGAGACCATTGGCACTGCAGGACGATGGAACTGATCCCTCCCCTTCATCTCCTCCTCCTCATCTCCTCTTCCTCATCTCCTCCTCTTCATCTCCTCCTTTTTTACCTCCTCCTCTTCACCTCCTCCTCCATATCTCCTCCTCCTCTTCATCCCCTCCCCTTCTTTTTCACCTCCAGGAGGGTTAGGGTTAGATGGGTCCTGTCAGTCAGACTTCAGGCATGTCTGTGTGTATGTGCGTGTGAGCTCTCCTTAGTTCTGCATCATTAGCTCCGTCTGTTCCGTCCGGCCCCCCCCCCCCCGCCACACTCACACACACGCACGCGCACGCGCACACCACACCACCAACACACACACGCATACATATAGAGCTTCAGGATATTTGCTACAGTAGAATACACCTGTGCGAGTGGACTAGTATAACAACAGAGCAGAATAGAGTTGACTAGTAAAACAGAACAGAGCAGAATAGAATGGACTAGTAGAACAGAATAGAGCCAAATAGAGTGGACTACTAGAACAGAATAGAGCAGAATGGAATGGACTAGTAGAACAGAATAGAGCCAAATAGAGTGCACTACTAGAACAGAATAGAGCAGAATGGAATGGACTAGTAGAACAGAATAGAGCAGAATAGAGTGAACTAGTAGAACAGGGTAGACTGTTAGAACAGCCATTCATTGTCCAGCTGTAAGAGCAGTAAGGTAGATAAGTAAGATACAGTGGAGCTTCTTCTTCTTCTTCTTCTGTGGCGCAGGTTTAAGTGTTTCATGTCAACATGGTTAAATTATTTTTTTTCTTCTAAAACAAAAATGAGAAACACAATGAGATGCTACTTGAAACAACAGCAGGACCAAAGTAAGAACTGCAGCCCTGACAGCTGTTCTAGACTTATTAGGTGCACTTTTCTGAACCAGAGAATAAGAAAAGATGTGTGTGAATGTCTGGAGTGGTCTCATAGCTCCGTGTGTCCAGCCTAGAGCAGCCCTTCATAGGTCACATGTTTGTTTTGCTGCAGCAAACAATGCAGCAGACAGATGTAGCGTTTTCTCTCAGCGACAATATATTTTATTCATGATTTACGTGAATGATAAAGTCTTAGTGCTGATGGGCATACACAGTTCTACATCTGTCTTCCTCAGAATAATTAATCCCACACCAAAACACTTGGGACTTTCTGGTGAATTTTTCCTCTGTCTTTCCTCGATGTAATTGCTGCTTTAGAGCAGATAAAGTCAGTACGTCAGCTGACGGAAATGTGCAGCAAAGCAGCAGGAAAGAGGCTGTGGAACCACACGATCCTCCATCCTCAGACGGGGAAATACAGCCTCACTTCCTAATTAGAATTTGTAATTCCCTAGTGAATATTCCCATAATGTCTCCCCAGAGAACTGCTGTGGCCTCATCAGGGCAGTGTGAACGTTCAGCACAAGGGCAACTGTGTGCATGCCAATGTGCAGATCTCAGATCGTTTTCATCCACGACGAGCCATCAAAGGTCACAGCATCCGAATGACCTAACCTTGCAATGTAACACCTGGGTGTAAAAGTGGACTCATCCTATCTGCCGGGACGCTGTAATGTACCTCTAATGTATAAAGTGCAGAAATAAAATAAGAGTTATAGGTGGAGCTGTGCTGCTGCAGAGCTGTAACTCTATAGTGGAGTAGCACTGCTTCAGACCAGGTGACAGCCTGCTGCAGAGTGCTGTATTTGTTGGAACCATTAGGAAGTAAAGTCTGTGAAAAAGGCCAATATTCAGTTTGAATTGATTCCTGGAAAAGTCCAGAAGTGAATATGCTTTCATTGTGATGGTATTACTATGGACAGAGTGTGTTGTGTCAGGTTCACGGCACCATTACTTTGCTCCATTAGGGAAAAACCAAGTGATTTTATTTTTGCTCAGTCTATTTTCTGTGATAAAATGAAAATCTGAGAGCTTTATTAAGTCTGAGTGACACCTAAAGCTGAGAGCCAACAGGAAAATAAGTCATGTGGGATCTGGTTTCAGTTCATTTTTGCTCATTCCCATCTCCTGATCAAATACTGCACTTTGCAGTGGTCTAATGGGGGTGTCATGTTCTGTCCATTACAGGAGCAGTTCTGCTCTGTCTGCTCAGCGCAGGCGACTGCGGCTGCACCTCCAGCTGTAACCGAAGCTGCGTTCAGGCCTTTTCATTAATTTCTACAAATCCTCCTGTGAGTACGTCCGAGCTGCGGTGGCACGAGCTCATCTCATCCTCGAGAACAGGGCCGAGACGTTTGGGTTCTCCAGAAGCTTCAAATAAAAGCAGCTCAGCGCTCAGAGTGCAACATCTCCTGGTTCAAAGCTGCAGCTCCACCCCCCCGCAGCCCTGGAGCCCTGGAGCCCTGGAGCCCTGGAGCCCTGGAGCCCAGGCTCCAAGACTGGTGACTGCTAGTGGAGGAGCAGACTCAGACGCTGACAGTGATAGTGGAGGAGCTGCTAGAGGAGGAGCAGACTCAGACCCTGACAGTGATAGAGGAGGAGGTGCTAGAAAAGGAGCCGACTCAGATCCTGACAGTGATAGTGGAGGAGGTGCTAGAGGAGGAGCAGACTCAGACCCTGACAGTGATAGTGGAGGAGGTGCTAGAGGAGGAGCAGACTCAGACCCTGACAGTGATAGTGGAGGAGGTGCTAGAGGAGGAGCAGGAGGTCCTGTGTCAGTGTGAACTCCTCCAAAGCAGCACAAGAACGTCCTGAACATCTCGCACACCGTCAACTTTGAAGGATTCAATCATGAAGCATGGATCAGAACGGCTGTGACCCAGGAGATGGCACGTTCCTCTCACCAAGTTGGAACAATCAGAGGGCGGACAGAACAATCTTCAGACCCAAATAACGAAAACAACATGGAAAATGTTCAGAAACAACATAGAACATGTTCAGAAACAACATGGAACATGTGTAAAAAACAGCATAGAACATGCGTACAAACAACATGGAACATGTTCAGAAACAACATGGAACATGTAAAAAACAACATGGTACATGCATAGAAACAACATGGAGCATGTTCAGAAACAACATGGAACATGTAAAAAACAACATGGTACATGCATAGAAACAACATGGAACATGTAAAAAACAACATGGTACATGCATAGAAACAACATGGAACATGTTCAGACACATCATGGAACACGTGGGAGGCTCTATCCTCACCTTCTCTACTTCACTGGTAAAATACAAATGGCTCAGGTTGAGCTGTGTCCTCTGCTGTAATCCAGTCCCTGAGTTGAAAGGAGCCAGTAGGGGTGGGGGAGGGGGGGGTGGGGGTGGGGGTTAGGGAGGAGGGAGGGGGAGGAGAGAGGAAGCCGGGGTGTGGGGGTGGGGGGTGACAGGCCCTTGGAATCTCAACCTCTCTCTCCTGGCGCCCGCACTAATCAACCCCTGTAATTTATGCAGAAAATATGATTTATATTTAATTTCACTACACTTGCATTGTTAATTTGAGATGTAATTAACGCGTCGCCACGGCAACTAATTTCTCAATGCCGTAAATTATCACCGCCTTTTCATCAAAATTCAGTTACTTTGGCTCCTGTGTGTGTGTTGTGATGCAATTAGGTTTCCAGGGAAACTCAGCGTTTGCTCTTTGTTGAGCTGCAGCCAGACACAAGTTTTTATGCCACAAGATGAATTCACTTTTTGGAAAACAAAGAACTTGAGGATTTCGCCTTCCTTAACCAGTGGTGACGCTGCAGAGTGACTTGTTCTGTTGCTGCTTGAGTCAGAGAATCCTCCAGTCTCTGCTCTATAGGATACCACTATAGCTGAAGAAATGAGGAAAGACAGAAAAGAAAAGAGAGAAGGAAAACAGAGAAAAGAAAGGGAAGAAAAAAGCTACAGTTGACATGTACACAAGCATGGGATGACCGGCTCAGGTTGATGGTGGTCGCCTTGATTATTGCTGTTAACTGTTGGTGTTATCTGTCGATGTTGACTGTTGGTGTTGGTGTTGATGTTGACTGTTTGTGTTGACTGTTGGTGTTGACTGTTGATGTTGATGTTAACTGTTGCTGTTGACTGTTTGTGTTGACTGTCAGTGTTGACTGTTGGTGTTGGTGTTGATGTTGACTGTCAGTGTTGACTGTCAGTGTTGACTGTTGGTGTTGACTGTTGGTGTTGACTGTTGGTGTTGACTGTTGATGTTGACTGTTGATGTTAACTGTTGGTGTTGACTGTTGGTGTTGACTGTTGATGTTGATGTTAACTGTTGGTGTTGACTGTTGGTGTTGACTGTTGGTGTTTACTGTTGGTGTTTACTGTTGATGTTGATGTTAACTGTTGGTGTTGACTGCTGATGTTGACTGTTTGTGTTGACTGTTGGTGTTGATGTTAACTGTTGATGTTAACTGTTGGTGTTGACTGTTGATGTTGATGTTAACTGTTGGTGTTGACTGTTGATGTTGACTGTTGGTGTTGACTGTTGGTGTTGACTGTTGCTGTTGACTGTTGATGCTGACTGTTGCTGTCGACTGTTGACTGTTGATGTCGACTGTTGACTGTTGATGTTGACTGTTGCTGTTGACTGTTGCTGTTGACTGTTACTGTTGACTGTTGATGTTGACTGTTGATGTCGACTGTTGGTGTTGACTGTTGATGTTGACTGTTGGTGTCGACTGTTGATGTTGACTGTTGCTGTTGACTGTTGACTATTGCTGTTGACTGTTGCTGTTGACTGTTGCTGTTGACTGTTGCTGTTGACTGTTGTTGTTGATGTTGACTGTTGGTATTGACTGTTGGTGTTGATGTTGACTGTTGATATTGACTGGTGACTGTTGCTGTTGACTGTTGCTGTTGGCTGTTGCTGTTGACTGTTGTTGTTGATGTTGACTGTTGGTATTGACTGTTGACTGTTGCTGTTGGCTGTTGCTGTTGACTGTTGCTGTTGACTGTTACTGTTGACTGTTGCTGTTGGCTGTTGCTGTTGACTGTTGTTGTTGATGTTGACTGTTGGTATTGACTGTTGACTGTTGCTGTTGGCTGTTGCTGTTGACTGTTGATGTTGACTATTGCTGTTGATGTTGACTGTTGCTGTTGACTGTTGACTGTTGCTGTTGACTGTTGCTGTTGGCTGTTGACTGTTGCTGTTGACTGTTGCTGTTGACTGTTGCTGTTGACTGTTGCTGTTGGCTGTTGGCTGTTGCTGTTGGCTGTTGACTGTTGCTGTTAACTGTTGCTGTTGACTGTTGCTGTTGCTGTTGACTGTTGCTGTTGACTGTTGCTGTTGACTGTTGCTGTTGGCTGTTGCTGTTGACTGTTGTTGTTGATGTTGACTGTTGGTATTGACTGTTGACTATTGCTGTTGACTGTTGCTGTTGGCTGTTGCTGTTGGCTGTTGACTGTTGCTGTTGACTGTTGCTGTTGACTGTTGACTGTTGCTGTTAATGATCCACTGAGAGCAACAATAAAATCTTTCCATTATTCAAATCTTATCTCACATTATACTGCCTCCCTTGAGATTTCTTATGAATATTTCTCTTTTTTCCAAGAATAAATCCTCAGACCTTGGATTTAATGCTGTTGACAGGTCTGAGGAGAAATTGTTATCCTTCCCGCTCTTGAAACTCCATTCATGAAGTGAAGATGGTTGTTTGGGGACTTCTTGAACCTTTTCGTCATTTTACATTCAATAATTAACTTTTTACATTTAACAACACATTGGTGAATCTGGAATATCATAGAACAGACATGTTCTTCAAACCAGGAACTATGCTCCTACGTAACCTGCAGCTTCACGTTCCTTTGGCTGCTTGATGCTCAGTAGAGCTGCCAGCGCGCTGATCTCTCAGAAGAAAGAGATTTGAGGTGGGGGGGTGGGGTGTATGTGTCTGTGTGTGTGTGGTGGTGGGGCGGGGGTGGGGCTGGGGAGTCCCTGCAGACTCCAGACAACCCTCTGACATTATTTGCTGGGACAGCAGAATATAAGAGGATCAGCGTGTGCTCTGCAGAGCAGGACCAGGGGGAGAACATCAGTCGAGCCTCTTTAGAAACCCTGTTCTTCACACACTACAATACGTGGTCTCGAACACACCTTCATGTGATCATTTACAGCCTGATCCACATAAAGAGATGAATGGAGGCTCTGGAGCTGGTACCGTGGCAGGCACAGCCTCTCTGATCCCTGATCAGATCTGGAACTATAGAATCAGTGAGAACAAGTTCACACTCACCTGGGCCACTGTCCTCCTCAACATATCACCTACCTGCTCAGCATACAGCGTCATTTCACACAAACATGATGATGTCAAACTTTGTCTAAATAACAATTAGGAATGACCGTGAGGCCGAGCTGTTAATGAAGTGCTGTGTAATGGGACATCCAGCCGGGGTCTGTCTCCTGCTGATCACAACAACCCGGCTAAATATTCCTGCCTCGTCCTGGTGGACGCAGAGTGCGAGGAAAGGTCATCAAGGAAGTTTTCATAGAAGTGGCTGTGTTAAAATACGTGCTTGATTAGACTTGTTTATTTATTCAGGTCCAAAACAGTGTTTGCTTTGTCACATTTATTCCCATTTTGCCGGCACGAGAGGCCCTGGAAGACGAGTTACCAAGGAACACAAAATTTTAATTAGTGTATTTTAATCATTCAGGCTTTTCAAGCTAATCCACAGACTCCTGAGAATTCCCAAGATGCAGCTCTGTGCTGCTTTACCATTTATTGTTGAGTCTATTATAATTACTGTTAGCAGGTGGGGGCAGGGAGACGTTTATTATGTTTTTCCATCTTTATTATAATTACCAGAAAAAATGAAAGGATGCTGTTTCATTAAGTTTAGAGATGATGCCATTTTCCCCCTGTTTTTCCCCTCAATCTCCTTCCTGCCTTTGTTCCATGATGCTATTGTGCTGCTTTCATTCCAGGCTTTCATACATCGCTCAGCTTTATGAGAGAAAAACAACAAAAAGAAACAGATCTCTTATTAAGAACAGAAGAGGGGAAGATGCTCTTAAAGAACTTCATTTCTTTTTCTTTCCCAATCCAAGCAGAGCTCTGAGAATCCTCTGAAACATGGCGTTTAATGGAGTTGGACTGGGATCAGAACAGAAATGCAGAAAGTAGAATGTGTCTGAATGTGTCAGTAATAACAGATAAGAGCATGCCACTAAATCTTTAAGCTGCACGCTTTTGGTGCTCTACAGGGATTTTAGCTTCTTCCAGAAATATGTTCTGTGTGTTTGTTTGTTTGAATCCTCCACGAGTCCCAAATGTTCCTATCTGAAACCATCAGGCAGCAAAGTCTGAACCACACAATCTGATGTTTCTCTGTCAGATGAGTTTTTACGTTGCTGCTTGAGAAACTGGAAAGTTAGAGAAGATGAAACCAACTGTGAGCAGACTGATGGCTGGTTGCTGTCATGTCTGAAGCTGTCACTGATGTAACTGAGTACTCCACCGTGGTGGGGTTAGCACAGGTGAGTTAGTTAGTCCTCCAGGTGTGTGAGGCTCTGAGATGCTGAGTCTCCATGAAGACCTCAGGCTGCCACTGCTGCTCAGTGTCACTCTGAATGAGGGTTTTATGATGAAGGTTTTATTATCTGTGATGATCTCAGTACGTTGCTCTACGTGGATGTATTCAGTCTGTTTACTGGCCAGTGTTCATGTCCCGACAGGAGAAGCTCTGACAGATCTGTAGCAGAGATAAATCCACAGTTTACTCTCTCAGTTTACTCTGCTTTACGCCTGAGTTCCTCTGTTTGATCAATGGTCTGACCAGGATCCACACCTGTCACAGCTGCTGCAGAAACCCCGATAAAGTTTTTCTGTGTTGGATCTCAAACGGCTCAGGGGAGTCTCAGATGGGTTGACTCGCTTTTAGGAATTCAAAACAAACACCTTCTACCCAGCGACGCTTCAGGAATATCTCTAAATAAATTCACAAATTAAAACGTAAAGAATATCTGCAGCGAACCCTGACCCATCAAGCAGCAGCTGTAATATTTCAAGAGTTGCTTGCACTGAAGCACTTTCTGAGCTCAGCTGAAGCTGCCTCAAACCTGGAGCTGGACTCTCTCCTCGTCCTCTCTTTCTGAACTCTTTGAGCTGCCGTGTGTATTTAGCACCACATCATTGCTCTATTCTGGGACGTTTGGAGGCCAGATAGAGATGAGTCTTCAGCTGGATGTTTCTCATGTTTTCATGAAAAATTCCTCATGTTCTCATGAGGAGAAAAGGGGAATACATTTCAGGACAGGTCGCTGGGAAAATAATTAATAGGTCTTTGGAGTGTGAAAAGCCATTCTAATGTAATTATAGAGTCTTTGTGAAGTGTCAGGATTTTGGAATTATAAAATGGCTGAGGATTGGCAGCAGTAATTACGTTGTGAAGGAGACATTCTCACACCTCGGCTGATGCAGCCTTCAGCTCGGCTCAGCTCGAGCTTCAGGCTGAGGAGACGATGCAGCTTCTTGTAGAATAGATTTGGTGTTATCAGGATGTGATGTCCAGCAGGAGCTTCTGTCTCAGCACCTGCTTGACTTATTGTTGTTTATTGCTATTGTTTTCACCCTGTTCAGTTTGACTGTTTGTGTTGATTCATCAGTGTGAATGTTCTGTACCAGGATCTATCTATCTGATGCACAAACTCAGCAACCATAGATATGCAATATATTTATTACAGTATTGTAAGGCACAGATAAAGTCTGTTGCTCAACTGCCCTGAGACAGTTTGGCACATAGTGGCAGGTGTAAGCTGCAACCAGGGGGGTGAAATAGTGTACAGAAACATCTGTGCCCAGTATGGAGCAGCAGGGCCAAGGTTCTGTGGCACTTCAGGTTCCAGACAAACAGCTCCTGGCTAACCAACCAGGCAGAGTGGTGGTGGACAAAGTGCAGAAGAAGGCACTGGTGATAGATGTGACAATGCCAACTGAAGCCAACATCAGGAAGAAGGAACACGAAAAGGTTGAAAAGTACCAAGGGTTGAAGGAACAGCTGGAACAGATGTGGAAGGTCAGGGCTACCGCGGTCCCTGTGGTAATAGGAGCGCTCGGGGCGGTGCCCCCCAAACTGGGAGAGTGGCTCCAACTGATCCCAGGAACAACATCTGGAGCCTCAGTCCAGATGAGAACAGTCCTAAGCACAGCTAAGAACCTCACAGAACCTTCCCAGACCTCAGGGAGAGAACCCGAGCTGGAGAATGACACAGATACCAGCCTGAGAGGGTGACAAGGAGATTTGTGATTTTATATGTGTGTATATGTGTTATGACATCTTTATACCACTGGAGATCAGTGGGGCGCTGTCGCTCACGTGGTCAAAAAGAAACAAAGGAACAAATCACGACGTATTCAATGACCCACAGAGCGGCTCCCGTCTGGATCTGTCAAAGAGCACAACGTTCTCCACCGAAACCAACCTCAGACCGAAGCTGAACTCCGACCTCAGGCCGAATTTGAACTCTGACCACAGTGCTGCCCCCTAGTGGATTAAATGCTCAACTACCATACCAACACAAAGTACGTACAGGTGTACTGATGCTCTATGCAGATCTCCACACTACCCACTACTGGTAGACTAGAAATGGACTTTTAGTTATCGTGAACAATCTGTGGACATCCGGGTGGTCCAGCACACAGAGCAGAACCCAGAGAATCGAGACCTAAAGTGGATGAAACCCTGACCAGGACCTGGACCAGGACCTGGACCAGGACCTTCTCCCCCCAGGACAGAAACTTCAGATAACTTTGAATCTGATGTTTCAACCTGAAACATGTTGGACTGATCTTTGTTTTTTACAGGTTTCATCACACAACTCAGCTCAACTACAAAAAGCCTGAAGAGTCTTTGTTGGAATGAAAGATTTATGAACATCTCATTGTCTCAGTTGGTGAAATACCGTACATGTTAAAAACGTTAACATCCACTTCCTTCCATGGAAGCTAGGGTTCAGCCGGCGGAGAGTGAGCTTTCAATTCATGTGTGTGGATGTGTGAACAGGAACCTGCGGGAGGGAAAGATCAAAACCCCAAATTCCCTCATTAAAGAACAAATTTCTTCTGAGGCTTTGAAATCACTTTTCTTCCTGGAGCACGTCCGCGTCTGCTCGTCTTTGTGTAGGTGGTTGAAACAATTGCTCCTCCTGCACCTCCCTAAAATAGCAGACGTACAGGGCTTGTAAGAAAACTAGTCAATTTAATTTCCTTGAGTAATGAAAATGTCATGCACCATTTAATAAAAGTGTAAGAAAAAAGTCTGCGTTTCCTCGGTCGGGAGATAGCTCGGCCCCGTGGATTTGGAAGTTTGACAGTTGCTCCTTTTGATGTTTTCTCTGAGTTTTGTTTCTTTTCTTTCTTGATGTGATTTCAAATTAATCTCAACAGCTCGGATGTAAATATGAAAATGAGACTTGTTTGGTCTCCCCCTGACGACCAGAGCTCTGCTGGCTGAGGTAACCGATATCTCTCCCCCTTTAAACTGCAAATTATTTTACGTTTATGAGTTTGTCTCATCTTCAAGGTCAAAAATGTAATTTTTGCTCTTTCAAAGGGTTATAACCTTAAAAGAGAACCTCCATCCTGGCTGATTAATGAGAGACTCCAGCATTTGATGTTTCAACGGTGACATTTTAAACTTTAAATATTTTATATGCATACCTATGAAAAAAATGGAGATATGCATTCATGTGGAATAAACGGTATTGCAGAGAAGAAAGGCCGGCCGGTATCATTTTAATAGAACAGTTAGAGTGCAATGGTTTTTCTTGGTGATTTTTATTTGAGGTTTTTATGTGTGCGCAAGCTGATTTAAAGGCACACTAAATCACCGGGGATGGGAGGAGTGGATTATGCATTTAATCAAGGAGCAGCCTTGGAGAGTGCTGGAGTCACCGGGGCATCACTGGGGGGCTCAGACCGGGTGTGTGTGTGTGTGTGGGGGGGGGTCTGAATGGGGGGGCTCTTTGTTCCTCACATTACTAGGTTTCCTCATCATCTGTAAGGAAACAGCTCCTGTGAAGCAGCTGAAACTGAAACCGTTCACAGCAGAATTCTTCCTCCAGCTACCAATCTACTGCGGCCGCGCTAGCTGTTAGCACAGCGACATTTCGCTGTTAGCATGTTGTGAAGCTTTGGATGAATTTTTATGTGACGATAGAATACAGTTTTTTCCCGTTTTAAAGATGAGATTAATATATGTAAGAGATATATGTGATTTATCCACTTAGCATATTGTCTGAATGATCAGTTTTGTGTCAGTCTCAGTTTGTTCAGGTTCAGGTGGGTTTAATGAGACGCTGCTCTGGCTTTGGTGAAGAAAACCGTTAATTGCTGAAATGTAATTATGAAACTGGAAATGATCCAAACGGCATCAAATAGTTCGGTATCAAAGGGTTGATATTTTGGTGTGTCATTCTGATTCTCTGTGCTGAAAACATCTTTTAGTTCCATTCTCTGGTCACAGTGAAGCTGTGTGTTGGTGGAGGACGTGTCCTCATCTTATCAGCATGGCCACACTGGAGCTGTGAAATCCAGAGGTCTGGTCTGTAGTCATGATGCAGCCTATGTCAACTCATGGATTCTCAGCACTTTGTGTTTGAAAAGTGTCAGAAACGGGGATTGGAGTTAAATATGATGAGGCCTGTGCTGCAGGTCAGTCGCTGTTTCCTCTGTTGACATTCATGTGTTCATCTGAATGCCAAAGCTCAGTGTGTTAAGTCTTGGTGCTTTGTCGGAGCACACACACACACACGCACACACACACACACACACACACACACACACACACACACACACACACACACACACACACAGGCACACACACACACACACATCAAGGAGGAATTCAGAAAGCAGAGGAAGAGAAATGGCTTCAGTATAAGTCACATTCACATTCAATAGAGGAAGTCGTCATCATGTCCCATATTCTCTGGTCGTCTATGCTGAGAGTGAAAGTGTGTCTGTTTTAAACATTCATCTGGTGAATTATGCAGCGGCTGCAGTGAGTGAGCTGCTCTGTTGCTGCTGTGTGAGAAGGTGAAATATTTACCCAAAGCAGGATTTAAACAGGGACGTGCTTCCTATAAGGGCACGGTTTGTTTTCTCCTCCTATTTGCTCCTGTGGGGGATTAATCCTGTCAATCACTTTGACGGGCACCTCTCAAATCACACCCTCGCAGCAAAGTGGCTGATTTTGTCAGGCGGAGAAGGCGTTATCGCTAGAACCTTGTTTGGAGACTCACAAAACCGCTAAACCCGCAATTCATGGGAGATCTGTTTACAATCTGCTCCGGCCATTGACTGCTAAACAGCGCGCGCACACCATCCTGGGCCTGTGGCGGAGGAGGAGAGGAGCAGAGCAATTACATCCTCAAACAGCAATCTGAGGCGAGGTCGGCGTGCAAACACACGTCGAGTACACACAAACACTGACACATTCACACACAAACAATACGTTTGCTCAAGACTTTGCGGAGTCTGGTTAAAGCTCTGAGCTCAGCGGGCTGAATGGTTGGACATCTAGTGTTGCACATGTCGAGTGTTGACGTGTCGCTCTCTGATTTGACTGAAGCAGCAACAGAAACTACGAGTCTGAAGCAGAGAAGCTTCACCGTGGCCTCGAAGAGAAACTACAATAAAACACGTAGTGTTGTTTCCATCAAGATTCATGATTCTTCATCTCCATGGCAGTTTGGACCTGAAGCTTCTGTATCCATACCAGGCACACAGTGAGGCCACATCATGTCCTGCCTCCCTCCGTGGATGAATGATCATGACAGACTTCAAAAGGCCTCAGCGTAGAAGCAGAACATTAAAGCGGGATCTGCAGCTTTGGTCCTGATGAGTTGAAAACACAGGTTTGGATTTGAATGCAGATTTTGCTGCTGAGCTGAACACACAGAGGGCAATCTGCAAATGTTCTCAAGATGTTCAGTTTAAATGACTGTTGTGAAGCATGGCAGCAAAACGCCAATTAGAGCGTTGCTGCTTGTTTTCTGATTTTGGGCAAGAAGAGACTTAAGTGAGCCTCAGTGAAAACTGAAAAAACAGTGTTTTAGTTCCTCGCTACTTGAGCAGAACCTCGGCAGCTTCTGATCCTCGGATAAAATGACTTTGCAGATGTTTCCAGCATGTCTGTTTGAAGCTGGAGATTTGTCTGAGACAAAGGTTTGAAGCTGTAAAGATCTCAGAGGAGATTAAAAGCATTACAGACGATGTCAGTGGATCATTTTACTCCTTGTGTTGCTGCGACTCAGCATCTTCTTTTTTCCTGCCTGTTGTTAAAGGACAAACAACCTTTTAATCCAAAGAGGCTGATTGTTGTTTTTACAGCTCCGGAAGTTTCTCACTGAATCAGTAAATCATGCTGCAGGATGTCCAGCCGGAGCTGCTGGATGTGGAGTTTCAGCTTCAGGAGACATATATGAATTTATCAAATGTTGTGGAGCTGCAGTGAGGTGAGGTGTTTAAGTCCTCTCACACAGATAAGTCAGTGTAATGTTTGTTGTAGAGTACGTAGGAGTACATATGTCACAATAGGTGTCAAGCGGACTTTATGGCTGTTGAGCTCTCATCTGTTTAGTGCTGCAGCCTTTAAAGCCTGAGGATGATGCAAACACTAAGTATATTGCTTCATCCATTAAGGCATTTTAATAGTAGAGTTACATTATTGATTTTATTTTACTGTGATAAATACATCACTGATTGAAGGTTTTTCACGTCAAAGATGAATTGCATTAGTGGGTTTTTTGATGAGTCTTAACAGAGAAGATGTTTTGAAGCAGTAAAGTGTGCGTGGCTCTTAATGTGACATTTGAGCTTTTTGTGGATCTGATCATGTTGCTGTTGAAGCTTTTACATGGTGTGAGACGTGTGATGACCCATCGACCCTGCAAACCAGAGGAACATGGACCATATTTGCTTTACCTGCAGTGAAGATTCATTCTGTGTAATTTATTCATGCAGCGTTTAGCAGAGAGCTCGGAGCTGTGCGTGTCCTCGGGCCAGAGGCTGAGCAGTAACTAACACTGAATAAACACGGCTCCCGACGGGCTGAGAGAGTTTTTTATCTGAAATTTGGTATTTAGAAGATTCAGAGTGAATGATGATATGTGACAATCAGTCACAGCAATTAGTGTTACAGTTAAGAAGCCTTTTTGTTTTCTCTCACCCATACAGAATGTCACAAATAAATCCTCACTTGCATTTGCATATTAATTGGATCTGAGACGTCAAGCATCTTTCATTAAGCAAAATGATCTGCATATTTGGAGACATAAAATAGTTTATTTCAATGTGGGAAAAGAAGTCATTGAAAATTGACCGCATATGGGATGTAAACTTTGGCTGATCCATTAACCCTTCGCCCCCCGCGGCAGATGGAGCGGAGCAACAACAGACTGATTAACAAAGAGACATGTTTGTCTCACACTCTGAATTACGCCGCAGCGCTCGGATAAAAGCCTTGTTATGGCCTCATTATTCTCTACGTGCAGGATTTGTAACATTTTCTGCAGAAATATATAAAAGCGTGCACCACAGTGTTGCTGTTTTGCATTATCGAACCATTATTTAACCATAATGAGTTTATGTTCAGAGAAGAGCCGAACGTATGAATGCTCCTCGGTTACTCAGCAGCGAGTTCACAAAGGAAAGAAATGCCGTTTTCAAGCTTGGAAATAGTGTTATTGCATAAATCATAGCTGTGTTTGAATCAGCAGTTTAGTTTATCTGCTTTTCGGATTAGGCCCTGAGGGAACCAACCCCATGATTATCGAAATCCCCTGTGTCATCTGCACTCGTCTTTCAAAGTTATTCTCAATAGCTCAAACTCTGCTCTGCTAATTACTGCTACAGCAACTTCCCCTGAAAGCATCATTTGAACATAATGTCCTATTGTCTTCAGATTGTGTTCTCACAGCGATAAAATGCTCTCTGTTCTTCAAACGTAAATAAAATCCCAGGACAAAAAGAAAAGCCAAGCGGAGTGGACGAGAGGGGACGATGTTTGTCTGAATCTTTGTTTGTCATCGTTCTGAAGGGAGACGTGACATTGGTGCTTGGATACGATTAAGACGGAGCCGTTAATGGAGGCTGCGTGCTGGAGTCGGGGCCCAGACTGGTGAATAATTTGATTAGGTTGCAGGGGAATATATCTGGAGGATTATGTAAATGCTGGT